>VZRS01007550.1:439040-566306 GCA_013398055.1 Ifrita kowaldi
GTTGGGATTAAAAATTTGCTGCCGAACCCAGGAGGCTGAGAGGGTGTCAGAGATGCATTGGGCTGTGTGTGAAACGCAGCGCTGGGTACAGCTGGGAGCACGTACTCACTTGTTCATCTCCTCAACAAATAAAATGGAAATAACCAAGATTATATTGGTAGTAAACAGGCTTGTTAGCCAGAGGTTAAACAAGCATCAGCCTTACATGAAAGTGTGAGTTTGCAGCAGGAGGCAGAGGTGGTTTTCACCCTAAGTGAAATTACTCTGCAGGAATGTGCCCAACGTAAGGATAAAGCAAAGACACCATTTTATTTTACATTTCAATTGTAAATGCCCCTGCCTTTTTTCTGCTACACTTTACCTCCGATTTCTAATTATTTATTTTTTTGTATAAAGTGATGTTGGTTGGTCTTCAAAACTCTTGGATTCAGAGTGTGTACTCCTCCACTTGTATGTGTTCAGGACAACAGGACCCAGTTTTTCATTGACACAGGGCCACTGCTGCTATGATTACTTGTGATAGGAAACTTCTACAGCTTCTCCAGTGAATTTGGACAGGGACTTGACTCTAAAATGTGCTTTAATTCTCTATGGTTTAATGATGCAAATTTGCATTACAATGTATGAGCCTTTTATCTAGGAGGAAAATTTCCAATGTTAATGGCATCTGTTTATCTGTAAATTCACCCTTCCAGCACTTATGTGTTGTAACAGCTCCTTGCAGAAGAAGTCAAGTCCTAATGGAAGCTCTGTGGGAGAGCAAAAAATGCAGCAATCCAAATAATTTAAGATCGTGGCAAAAATAGCTGGCACAAAAATAATTTGTTGCGAAGGACAGCTGTCGCTAAAACGCACTTGTTTAAGTGGAGCAGGGCTGAAAACTGCAGTCCATCTCCTTTATTTTTCTTTTTAAATTCTAACCACTTCTTTCTCTGTGTTGTTTAAAGCTGCCATTTTCATGAACACAACTGAGATGCAGAATCTTCACAAGGACTCCAGTTGTTAGGAAGTTTTCAGCTGAAAAGGTGATCTTGTGTGTTTGCAAGTGCAGTTCCTGTGGACTCCTTGGCAGAGTTTTCCAGGGAAGCCACTGGTCCTGGGACCTTAAACGTGCTCATAACAAGAGTGAGTTGATTCAGAGAAATCTTTTCCAGGAAGTAGCTGAGGGAGGCACTGACCATCTGGAAGAGGCCCAGTTTTTGGGCATGGTAAATCTAGACCGTATCAAGCTTGGCCATTATTAGCTAAAGAGGTTTTTAATGTAGATGTGGAACTCTACGTTAAAAGTCCAGCAGTGGACTGTAGGAAATATGTCTGCTGATATTATCTTTTTGAACAACAAAAGTTAAAAGGCGAACTGAAGCCCAAAGAGATGGGTCTTTCTGTGATTTTGTGCTGAATTTTGGTACTGAATGGGCAGGAGTGCTGGGAGGATGTGGGTTCTCTGTATTTGGGGAAGTTCAGAGTGTAGCTGTGCAAGATGCTGAATGATGCGGTCAGGCTTTGAAGTGAGCCGTGCTTTGAGCAGGTGGTTGGGCTGGAGATCTTCATTTATCCCTCCTAACCAAAACCTTTCTGGATTTCTGTGTGATGGGGAGCTGACGCATCAGGTATCAGGCGGATCAATGCCCCGTGCTTCATGATGGCAGCATGGGTTTGCAAGGTGTGAAGGGAACCTTCTGAAGTACCAGCTCAGAAAAATTAAATATTCTTCAGAGGAATTGAAAACTTGTCTTATATTTCCATTTATGTTTAGCAAGAAAAAAAAAGACGAAAATTTTAAGACTGAGCTTGTTTCTGAACAAAATTTTAAATGTTTCACTCAGAAGAAGGTGAAGCATTTTCATGAGAGAACTTCTTACTTGGATTTTTCTGCTCAATAAAATTTAAATTGCTACAGCTCTGTAATGCATGCCAAGATCTCAGGAAGGTTTCAGAATATTTTTTTTTAGATGTCACTGATGCAACCTTAGGAAGCACAAGAAAAATTTCTAGGCAAGACCACACTCTCTGTACCAGCAATCATTAGCAGCTCACAGTTCTGTAGGTTACTGTGGCAGCTCAAATGTGATTAGAACATTTTTTGAAGGAATCTGTGAAGGGACACACATCCCATGCCACTTGGTGCTGTGAAAACTGGAGACAGGTTACTCCTTCCTAATACATTACCACAACAAACAAATTGTTTTTGCAATTGGTTTCATTCTCATTCAGGAAAAATTATAGTGGAAAACCCCATGATAATGAGTATGACATGCACATTAATATAAAATGAATTCATTATGATCAGCATTACTACAGCAGATTCCAAATGAATTAATAATGACAGGGTAGTCAAAACAAAGTGGAGCCACAGTTAGAGGCACAACATGCTGTTAATGACACCATTAAACAGGGGCTACAGAGCATCAAAAATTTGTTGCACAAATTTATAGTCTTGGGTGCAGAGTGCTTGTTTCTGTGCTTGGTTGTCAGCTGAAACAGTTGGTAAAATATTATTTATTGATTATTTTTAAAAATTTATTTATTTCTTTTTTACCGGCAAGGGAATGGTATTTCTGTTATACAAAATAAAACCATTCTGTTTTATATCAACCATTTAAAATAACCTTCAGTGAAATGTTGGTAAATTATTCAGGCTGAAAAAACAAAGTATTTTGCTTGGATGGTTTTAAATAAGTTTAGTCTTTCCACTAAACAAGAGATAGATGTGAATGTGTGTATTATTATTTATTTTGGTTTTGTTCTGAGTTTTTCACAGCAAAAATTTTCAGGCAGTCAAAAACTGTGAATCTGCATGCTGCCATAGCTTATTTTGCATTTTCTATCTTTAAGGTTATTTCCTTATTTTAATAGTAGACTTGATATAAGCATGGAAAAATATGTTTAGTGAATGAGTTATGTAGCTTGAATTTTAATAACCCTTTACATATTTTACCTCCTTTCTCACCGGGTAGCAGCTTGCACTGTGTCTTGCACCTTTTTTCATCCTAGAAAATTAATTCTAATTCTCTAGGGAAGAAAATAACATTAGCACAACATGTAGGAGCTGTGAATTCAGGAGTGCATAAACTAAAATAACAGCCAGCAGTTTTAGCTCAGTATTCTAATTAGTCTGATTACCAGACACAGCTACAGAAGATTTAAGAAGACTCATTGTTTTCTGACCTAGAGCCGCTGTTTTTTAACTAATCCAAAAAACTATATCCCGTCCATTTACATTTCTTCTTTTGATTGTAAAAATATGTGGTGGAAATAGTTTTTCCTAGCTCAGAGTAAAAATGGTTGGCAACTATTACACGTAGAACTCAGTTGCATCAAGTTTTATATATGAAAATGAAAAAATTTAAATTTTATTGAGCAGAAAAATCCAAATAAGAAGTTCTTTCATGAAAATGCTTCACATTCTTCTGAGCAAAACATTTAAAATTTTGTTCAGAAACATGCTCAGTCTTAAAATTTTCCTTTTTTCTTGCTAAATGAAAATGGAAATACATGACAAGTTTTCAATTCCTCTGAAGAATATTTAATTTCTCTCAGCTATTACTTCAGAAGGTTCATGTTTTTAATTTTCAACTTCAAATCTGACACTTCAAAGAATTTAATGGAATAAAATTTAATCTCCTGACTCCTACCTGTTGTTTATGGCAGGAAAAAAAATAATCTTTTATCTGTTACATTTTAGTGCCATTGAAGTAACCATTCTTCCTCTTATTATGAGACATGACAAATAGGCGCACCTCCACTCCATTTGTCTCTTTTACAACATTCATTACTGTGTAAAGTTCTGGAGTGTCCTCTCTTATTTGTCTCATCTATAAACATCTCAATCTTAGCCTGCTCATTTCTTAAGGGGGAAGTCTTTGAGTGTCTCTAATCGTTTTTGCCATCCATCAGTGAACCCTTTGTACCTTAAAAGGAATGTAATGGAGAGAAGGGAACCAAAACTTAACAATTCCCAGGGGAAATGTACAGCACTTACAGCATTTAATAGAGCAGCAGTAAAAACATCTTTTTCTATCCTCTAGTTTAACATCAAAGAGGCTTTTTCTGGACTTACACACTTATAAAAGCGATATAGTGAAATGACTCGAAAGAATATAGATTCATTAGAAATATTGCTGATTAATGATCACATTCCCTATATCTCCCCAGATATCCCAGTTCAGGAAAATGCTTTTCTCTTATCGCAGTTTTTATTATAAGCCCTTTGCTTTTGGAAAGCTTTATCAGTAGCTAATTATGCAAAAATGACCAAATGGTAGCCACTTGGCAGCACTCTGAAATCAGCACAACAAGATTTTCTGTATCTAAAAATCAGAATGAGATTGTGCTGTACTGACAGAAAATAAAGCTCAAAATTACCCATGTTTTCTAGTACAGCTGAGGTTAATGCCTTTTCACCTAATTTGTTGAGGTTTTTTTAGTGTAGTTTTTACTTCTCAACTGACAGCAAACTAAAATCATAGTTGGGCAACTATTATCTTACACTGTTATCTGTGATAATAGAATGATTGCCCAAATTATTACAGTTGGGCAGCTATTGACATCACGTGTGCTAAAATTCTATTTTTGTTCTTCACCCACTTTTAATTCCACCCTCTATACATTTTTAATTCCGAACACACAGTCTTCTGTTAGCTTCTGTTGCCCAAGGTGTTTTGTCATCTTGGGTTTCTCTGTAAAAATTCAGCAAACTGAAAAAGTGAAGTCTGCTAAGAAGACTGGAAACGGTAAAGTCAGTGAATGTGGTTTGTAACCAAGTAATGGTATGCAATCTGCACATTTGCATACGTTAAAATTAAAGCCTTTGCCTTCTGTGTATTCCACAGAAGAATTAAAGTTGGAAGGCACCTCTGGAGGTCACTGGGCCCAACCACCTTGTTCAAGCAGGGTCACCTGGAACTGGTTGCCCAGGACCACGTCCCGATGGTTTTGGCGAGTATCTCCAAGGATGGAGACTCCACATCCTCTGGGGACAACCTTTGGCAAGCAGAATATGCCAAGTGCACATGGCAGAATTGTCCTTGTTGTCCTGGGGCCTGCAGATATCCTTGCTCCCCTTATCCTTAAACCTCTCCTGGTTTTGCTGCAATTCCCACGGCCTCACATCCCCACTTAGACTCAGTTATGTTGGAGAGCAGTCCTTTGGAGTTTCTACCAAATTAGGGACATGTCAGAAGAGTTTTACAGGCTTCTGGGGTTCAGACACAGACTTTTTTATTTGAGGTGATTTCTTTGACTGAATTATGTCTTCTCTAAAAAAAAATGACTATGTAAATGCACTGCCAATCATAATATATTTAAAGCAATTTACAAAATAGTTCACAAAAAATATCAAATTATTTACACAAGATGTGCAACAAAAGCAGGTTATAGGACCATTTTAAGAGTCTTTTTTCCTTTTGTGCCTGGTAAAATTCAGATTTTACTACTCCACAGTTCATATTTCTTGAGGGCAGTAGTTATTCTCAGGCAGAGATGTCCATCCTATGGGGTCCATGGCAGGATAGTGCTTCTGGTTTGCACCTCTGTGTCAGAGAGCAGGTTGAGAGCTAAATGAATCCTTTTGGTAGCAGCATCAGTTCACTCTCAGCAACTATCAGTGCCAGGGAAGTTATCACAGCTAAAGATACTGACTGGAGATGAACTGCTGTTGCAAGAAAAATTAATCAGTCTGCAGACACCTTCCTGATTTTTCCAGTGTAAAATAAAAAAGGTGGCTTGTGTTTCCATGGGAGATGGATATTGAAGCTAAAAATGAAAAACAAAAAAAGGTCAAAACCATACTTCATGTCATGTTTCTGGTTTTTGTTCAGGTGGTATCTTCCATCAGAATCTGTAAGAGGCAGTTTTATGTATATGTTTGCATCCAATGTACAAATACATCCATGGAATGCAACATTTTGTTGCCGGGAAGAGTAGGAGTCAGCAAAGAGGGAACAGAAAAACCCTTCCTTGCTCTCCCTGGTTATAAGACTGGCAGTGCTTCCAACATCCAGTCTCCATTAATTCCAGCTGCCCCTCAAAACGGTAAGCAGAATGAAGGGCTGAGCAGCTGTGAATGGTCACTCCCCTGTTCTGTTTTCACAACTGCACTTGAAAAGAAGTGCAAATGCTCAGCTTTGTTGTTGCAAAGTAGCAATTCGCAATAAAAGTGCAGAATAATTACTTTTGAAAGGGAAACCAATGGGATCCAAATTGGTCCTTCTGACTGCAGAACTGCTTGTATGAGAATTTTGCTTTCTCTGGTGACTTTGCATACTGGAGCTAATTAACGCTTTAAAAAGTAATTAAATAAAAAGGTAATATTCCTGAATGCTAGTTATGGTAAACTCGAGTCATTTAACTCCTGCAAGTAATCCTCATTCAGGCAAATCCTGTGTGTGACCTCCCTGTTACTCACACGGACAAGGATGCCTTTTGTGGGTAGAGGTTGTGTTATGGCACCCTAAACAGGCATTAACAAAACCACGTCTCCACACACCTTAATGCTGCAGGGCAGTAAAAACTGAATGAAACTTCTGCTGTGTAATATCCAGTGTAGGTCTGGTGAGACTATCAACGGAAAGTGAACTTTTTGATTACTTTTGAGGGTATCTGGTAGGAATTCAATGCCATAATGCCTGTAGTAAGAATTAGTTCAATGCTGTAGGGAAGGGTCAGTAGGTTAAAACGGTTTGTGACAAGACCCCTAAAACTCTTCCACATTCAGTTCAGAGTTTAGAGCAAGTTTTGTCTCTTTGCCTGGGTCAGACATCCCCCAGATGGGACTCTGGAGCCAGAGTAGGTTTGATGCTATCAGCGCACTCCCAAACTGCCTGAAGAGCTGAAACAGCATGTGGTGAGTAAAGGCGAGCAAAGAACTGACTTCAAACCTCTCGCAGCTGCTCCTAAACCACATTACAAATGCAAAACCAGCCAGCAGAGTGGGTCTTGAGTGGGCAGAGAAGAAAAGCAGCGCTGGGAGTAGGGGAGCAGTGTCCTAGTGGATTATCTCTGAAAGAAATACTGTCTGTGGATTATCTCTGAAAGAAATATTGTCTGCTCACCACACAATAGGAGTAAAGCTATTAAGCTCTTTGTCACGCCCACAACAGCGAAGGCCCTGTCCCCTGTGTGGCATTAATAAATGGACAGGTTGAGGAGTGATGATGCCGTGATGTGGCAGTTTGTCTGTAAATTTAGTTGAGATGAAGTTAGAGAACATCTTTGCCTTGTTTTATTGCATCTCAGATTGACGGCTTGCTTCAGATGCACTCACTGGGGAGGTGGATAGCATGTGTTGGAGCACGGGGACTTTAAATCATTTTGGTTTATAAATATTGGATCTCCTTCCCATGTTTTTATTTTCCAGTGGCAAATACCTCTTGCTGTCTAAACTGCAGCTACTGTAGCATCAAAGGAAATGATGCAACTTTGATTGAGTGGATAACCACAGCTATGTTAATCATAAATAATTTCTCTGTATCTGATTATCCAAGCCTTGGTTCTTAAAAAGAGAAGCCTCATTATCTTGTGGATGATATGTTGTTGGTGTGAATATGACTGCCAGAATCAAGTTCAATTGCACTTTACTTCTTTTATTACCAGTAATATTAGATTATATTTTTTTCCATCAGTATATAGTAAATACACCTAAACCTGTACTCTGAGGTCCATTGGCTCTTGCTGGGTTCAGATTTAATCCCCTCTAATGTGAGTCCTCATTGAGACAGAAAAATACAAAGAAAAAGTATGTTGATTTAAATACAAAGACACATGTTTGAAGCCAGTTTAAGGCAATTTTTTTTTTTAAAGCTTCTTTTGAGCACCTGTTTTTTGGTGTTTTGCTGAGCCTCCCTATGGGAATTTCATGGGATTAAAGTTTGGCTGTTTCAGATGATTTTCTATAAAAATACAGTGGGGCTGCCTGTATAACCTTGAATTCTGACAAAATTCAGGTTAATGAGAGCTAGTCACTGACAGTTTTAGGGACTAGTGTCTTGGTTGCTCACTGAAAATTCATATACAAAGAGGGGCTTTTTTTATATAAGCCGTGGAGGACTTGACCTGCAAATGCTCTGTACTGAAGCGTCTGTCATGAACAGAGTATAAACTGCAGCTTGCATTGTCGCCACTTACTTTCTTTTAGGATTGGCTTTTTATTCACTTTATAACTCTCCATGTATGGCCACAGAAGTTTTCAGAAAAAAACTGCCCAGTGTTTCTGCAGCACTTTTAACCCAAACCAAACCAGTGCCTAAAAGACCTGATAGATTTAAATGGATACATCCCATTTTCACAATTAGTATTTATAATTCAACTTATTTCTTTATGTCCACTAGAGTAAATAAAGGCGAATATTTCCTTCATTAAATACAGTTTAGGAATGGGCTATGATCTTCAAGGGAATAAACAAGCTTTAGCCACTGACTTGAGCTGTTGCTGTTTGCTTTCTAAGTCTGGTACAAAAGAAGTCGGAAGTGGTTGTTTTCACTGCTCGTCACTTTGTAAGTGGTGGAGCTTGTAAATATTTCAGACTTGCTAGGACGAGTTCATAATAAAAACACAGATTATAAATGAATTATGAACTTCCCTCATAATAAACTTACCAACGATGAACTTATGTTACAATCAGGGAGACTCTTGCTGGCCAACAATCAGACTCCCTGAGTAATTTCGACATAGTGAGCAGGGAGTAAGCACAGAGCAATTTTTCTTTTCGTTTTCTTTTTAATTGGCTTTCTGCTAAAAGCACTTTGAGTGGTAGTTAGTTACATGTGTTCCTACATTATATTCACCAGCCCCCCTGGAGAACACCAGACTAATTAGGAACACTGAGCTCTCACTTGTAATTTATCATCTGGCAACAGAAGCAAAGAAATTTAAGAAGTACTGGTAAACACAGACCTCCATGACCCGGGCCAAGGCAGCTCTTTCCAGAAAGGTCAGTATCCATGAGAGCCTGAGATATTATAGGTCTGCCTAACTTGACATTCCAGTGTCAGGAACAGTAATGAGTTTCTTAGTCTGCACTCCAGAGAGTCTAAAATTAACCCCGTATCATCTTCAAACTTGACCTCAATCACAGCAATTAATTAACAGGCACTGGAAGGACCTTAACGAAGGAGATGAGTGAAAGCATTCTGAAAGGAACAAAAGACACTTTTGTTTTACAGTTCAGCACATCCTTCCTTTTTCCCAGTGCTGTTTGGAAAACATATTTTTTGTGAAATCCTGAAAGAATACACTGTTAAAACCAAATCTTTGACCTGATATAGACATAAGACCTGGACGTTAGTTTGTAACTTAATTATGTGCTTTTAAGTAAATTTTATTTTTTGTGGAAAACTATAGAGTCTAGGAGGCACCCACTGAAAAAAAACAATCACATTTGAAGGCAGTCAACAGTGACTTCAGCTTTACTGTCATACTTTGCCAACCCACACCCATTTAGCACCAAAAAAGTAGTTTCTGAATAAAACTGTTGCTTAACTACAAGGCTCATTCATTCTGGCTTTTAATTTCATGTGTTCTGACACTATAGGTAATTATGGGAGGAATTGATTAAAACATAGGTAAGAAATGAGAATGCTGAACAAAATAATTGGAAGGTACCAAACATATATTTGTTTGAACGATTGAAGAAAATATGCCCTCAGGAATAAAAATAAAACCAAACACTATTTGGAAAGTTTTTTGAGGAAACATACTTTATCTTAGAAAATTTAAAATTCAGCAGAGCAATCTGCTTGTATTGGAAGCCCAGTATTGATGAAATTGATGCTGTGCTTCATGAAGAATGTTATTTACCTCTGTAAATATCTAGGATATACATTGAGATTGGCAAAATGAAAACAAAACAACTCAGATTCATTGCTGCTAAGTTATATGCATGCCTTAATGGTGCTTTCTAGACCATGACAGCCTCAAAGAAATGCAATAAAAGAGAAAATAGTTCATCCATTTGCCAGGAATAACATTTCATGAGTTGTCTAGAATTGTTTATCAAAAGGAAAGAACCTTGATTACCAGGAGTAGATAATGCAGTATTTTTCAGCCAATGTGAATGTTAGAGAGCAGCCAGAGATAACGAATCAAGACATTTGTGTACAAAAAAAAAAAAAAAAAGAAATTAAAAAAACTCAAACAAACAAAGGGGAAAGTGCTTCTCATCCTGGGACTTTAGCTGGTAAATGGAAAACTCCTGACATTTTTGTACTGCATATTTTAGAGTATTACAATTAATCAAATACACATTTTCTGTTCCAAGTAAAATTACATTTTGTAGTTATTGCCGCTTCTCTGGTTCATTGTGTTCTCTCTGATTTAACAGTGGCTTTAAGCTTTCAATTGAGCCTTAGATAAGCAATTTTATTCCCATATTATGGTTCCTTCATGCCCACCCATAAAAAAAGTCTTACTGATGCCAGCCCTGTTGTACAGGTGATCTCACAGACAAGACCCATTTGCTGTTCTTGCTCTGTGCAATTGTGTGAGGGTGGTGAGAGACAGACAGATAATTCTGAGTTAATTGGCTACTGATAAATTACGGCTTCCTGTTAACAGAGAAGCCAATAATAGCAGTGTAAAGAAGTCACTCTTAGGTCTTTGGTGTGTTACTTGAGCAAAGAGTGGACTGAAATGTTTTAATGCAATACTTCACTTTTCCTGTAAATTTTGATGCTGCTCATAGATGAAGTTTCCCTATCCCAAGCCTTTACCAGCATGGTGTAGCGTAATGAAATTCTGTCTCTGAAGACAAATAAAACACCACTGGGAACTAATTTCAGAGGTGCTAAGCAGAAATAAACCAAGGCCAAAAGACTGGTTGAATAATCTGCCTGAATTCTGGTTAAAAGAAAGACAACAACAGCAAAAATTTAGAAATTTGGACAGATTTAGAGACCGTTTCTTTAAAACATTGAAGATGTGACAGTCATAAAATAAACTGGTGGAAGAATTAGCTATTGAAATTACACCCTGCTTGGAAAAACAATGCTATAAATATTTTTTCAGAGGTTTGCGGTGGAGCTGTTGCTTGCAGAGAATTAATTGTTATGTCTTTGTTTAGATTTTCCACTTCTTTTAATGATCTGTGTTAGTGTCTTATGTGGTTGACTACCCCAGAAAATTAGGAGTCCATTAGTGCATAGATTAAGTTATGTAGATTTGAAATGTTGGATGGGCAAGGGAAAATCACATCAGGGAATAGAATTAATTTTCAGAATGCAGCTAAATGAAGTGTGGGAAGGGAGGTTAAAAGCAAAGTTTCTCTTCCTTTTTCAGGGGATTCAAATTTTGTGATGACTGTGGTGAAGAGTATGGTTGTTTTAAACACTTTACTGAGTGTGGCACTCCGTGTTATCTTAATTCATGAAACCGCTGGGGTATTTTCAGAGAAAAATACATATTTTTCATGTTAATATTTTTAATTTACGTAAAAATGGGTTGACAAATAGGAAGAAAATATCTTTCTCTTTAGCTGTAATGTTAGATGGATGTTCATGTCCAAGGACAGAGTCACATTTCTGATGAGCTAAGCAGGATGTACTTTGAAAATGATTTGAGGTGAAATGATAGCAGGAGATCCTGAACGACTGATTCTCTTTTCTTTTTAATTTGTAACTACACATCTTGTTTTTACGTTAAAGTATGTGCAAGGAATGAAGCAAAAACACAGCCTAGACCAAAGCACTTCCCAGCTTTTGGAAAGTCCTTCTTCCATTTTTTCCAATGGGCTTTGAAGATCAAATATTGTAGATCAAATAAACCTTCCAAGACTCACTTTAATCTAAAGAAGAGCTACTTGGACTCCAGTCTAAGCCTTGCTCTGGTCTTGTGTTTGGAACACGTCTTGCAGTTCCCTGGAGAATGTCACTAAAAACCAGAAAGCGGCTGCCTGAAGAGATGCACAACCACTGCCACAGAGGGCTCATCTTTCCCTGCAGCAGGGTGAGGATGAATTCAGGAGTTATTGCAAGAGCTTAACAAACAAATAGGAAATAGGAGAAGAAATAGGAGTGTTGTGAGGAGAGACTGGGAATCAAGCACTCATCACCAGGGATGGCTTTAATGCCTTTTTTTTTTTTTTTTTTTTTGTGGCCATCGGGAAATAAACAATTCTGCCTCCCGCTTTCTCTTCNCATCACCAGGGATGGCTTTAATGCCTTTTTTTTTTTTTTTTCTTGGTGGCCATCGGGAAATAAGCAATTCTGCCTCCAGATTTCTCTGCATGGCACACAGGGATTTAGCTCAGCATCCAGGGCATTTCGACAAAATGAAAGCTCCTGAATGGAAGCTTTGTCTCCTGAAAGCCTCCAATCAGTTGTCGATGAACTCTTGAGTCAGTCTAAGTTCATTAGCAGATCTTTTTGACGTGAAAGTTTTCAAAACGGCTGCATTTACACATTTTTATGGCTGTAATTACTTTGCTTGTCTGATCAGCTCAACACCTAAATCCTCCTTAAGCCCAATCAGGAATCTGAAGCTCTGTGGTGCTCTGCAGGGATTCTTGACAAGTCCTAATGGGTATAATAGCTCCAGAGTGAGCTGAGTTTCATGCACTTGTGGCTGTTCTATGTGAGATTGCCACAGCAGGAGGAGAGAGGGAGGGTTTGATACGCTTTATCCTCAGATACAAACTAGGGAAAGAGTTTTGGGATTCCCAGGTTTCTCTTTTTCACACATCTTCGGTTCTTTTCAGCAAGATGTCATCGTTTCACTCAGAGAATGTCAGTAGCTCTTCCAACTTTCTGCAATGCCAGACAGTAAATATGCTCAGAGATGTAGGTCTAATCTCCTTCAGATAGAGAAAGACGTTGGGTTTCAGTCTTCTTGTGCCTGGACAAATTCTCTTTGTTGTAAGGTATTATTTAAGTGATGATTACTTTTTTTTCATGGTTTTTTTTCATGTCCAATCCAAAAAATGGCTTTATTTTGTCTTTGGTTATCGGGTGTGCAGTTGTATCTCTCCTGTAGCCCTGTCTGTGTTTAGGCTGTGGATGAGGGCAGGATTTCAGGAGCATCCCTGCATTTGCAGAAAAGGAACACCTTTTTGAATTGCATAGTCTGGCACAGAAAATAACTGCTGCTAACAAGCTTCAGGCTGCTCTCTGCCTAAATTTTACATCTTAAGGCACCAGCATTGTAGGTAACAAAAATTCTCCATTGGGATTTCCACCATTACCCATGGGATTGGAAATGATGTGACCCCCAGGTCTTTGAAGAGCTTTTTGAGCACCCACCATTCCGTGTATCTGATAAGTGCGTTGTTTTTGGCAGAGGTGAAAAGAATATTGACAGTCAGATATATCAGGCAACTCGGTAAGATGGTTTTTAGTCATAAATGAGAAGGTTTTGTGCTCTTGACATGGTCTTTAGGCCACACAGCAAGCCTGTGGGCAGGGATAGGGAAGCCAACATCTATTTTCAAATGTGGCTTCTGTATTTCTGCAGAAAGAGACCTTGAGCAAACAGTAGCACTGATAAAATGGCTACAAATTGTATCATAGGGGGGTAAATTTTTTTTCATAACTCCAGGGGCTAAGAAACTTCATCTTAAACTAGAAATGCATCAGTAATGCTTTAAATTTTAAATCACAAGAAGTGCTGACATTTTTTTAATGACCCTTCTGTACACAAAATATAAAACTATATAAAGCTGAACCCCGTAGTAACCTTTTTTGTTGAATGAATGGTAAATAACTTGAATATTAGCTTTACAATCTCTGGGTAATCAGTGCAATCTCTGTAGGGTATTTAGTGTTGATCTTTTGGCTCACAAAGGCTGTGAGGAAGCAAAAGGAGGATCTGGCTGTGCTTGCTGGAATTCCAGTCCTCACTGAGGCTGAATTTCTGCAGATTCTGAAGGTGTTGTGGTGGTTTGACCTTGGCTGGCTGTGGGAGGCCCCTCAGCCACACTCCTGCTCTTCACTCAGCTCAGACTGAGAAAATCAAATGGAAAAGCTCGTGGGTGGAGATAAATGCAGGGAGATCACTGACAAATTACTGTCACAGACAAAAGAGACTCGAGGAAAACTGATTTGATTTAAACTGTCAGTTCAAGTAAATTTGCATGGTGAGAAAAAACAGCCCCATACCAGTTAATGTGAAGAAAATTAGCTTTAACTCAGCCCCAGAGTGATGTGCAAGAGAGATGCAAGAGTGATATGGATTGGCTTCTGGAGCTATGAGGAAGAAAAGCTTGATGTCTGTCCACAAGCAGTGAAAGATTGCCATGGTGCAAGCTGAGGATGAATGCCAAGTAAAATCCCAAACAAAGAAACAAAAAAACCAACACAAAACTGCACAACAGCACATTATAGAAATAATGTGTGAAGTAGATGTGGGGGGGAAATGCATTTAAATGCAGGTAACACTTGCAGATCATGTAATAATTTCCATGTGGGAATGGTATTGGTGTCTGTAGGATCCTGACCTTTCTGAAGAGGGAGAGAGGGGTTTAAATGAAGTGGGGTGACAACATGGCACAAGAAAAGTGAGATAGAACAGGGTTTGAAGACAAATGATGCACTACATGTTCACGGGACCATCGCAGGTGGCTGAGGGGTGAAAAAAGGACGAGGTAGAAGGTGTCTGGAAGGGGGCAGATAATCTTATGACAGCACTTTCCTCCACAATTCTTTAAACTGGCCAAATTATTGCAAGCCTCTGGATTCCTCAGGTTTTCTAGGCAGCAAAAACTTTATTTCCATAGAATAAATTATGCTCTGCCTTTTGTGACAGGTGTATAAAAAAGATAACAGCCTACTTCTGCTACAAGTTTTTCAATTAGCAGAAGTGGTGGAGAACTGCTCTGGGATCTGAAATTGCCAGTTCAGCTAATGAACCGTGTAGGTGTTCAGGTTGGTTCCGTGTGACTTGTGTAGGAGAGGGCATCTTTTTAGCTGTTGCATTTTTTAATTAGGAAATTTCACTAATGAGCACGTTAAAAGGGCATTTAAGTCAAGAATCAAGTTAAGAAATGCCAGCATCAGAGTGTGCCACTGGCATATTTAACGGGGTAGGTCACAGAGTCAGTCTGTGCTTTAGCTGGTGGTTGACTCATTAATAGATTGAAGAAAAGTGAGTTTTCAGATTCATTTTTTTTAAAGTCTTGTGTGCTGCTTTAGCATGAAAACGATCAAAACTTCAGCCAAAATATTGCCATTTTCTGGCTTCGTGTCTGCCCCAATCCTGAGGGCATTTGTCACTGCCCTTTGTTTCCTGCAGAACCTCCAGAACTCCATGGCTTCCCCTTGCCAGGCACTGCCTTTTCTTTACCTCTGCCCAGATAATCCTGCCTCTGCTTGAATTCTAAAAATGGAGAAAACAAACCGGTAATAAGAATGAAACAGATTAAAATAACCAAGAAACTCAACACTGGAATTTTAAGGTAGACAGTAAATAGTAGCATGGTCTGGATTGAATTTCCCGATTTAAACGGGGTGCGCTGTGACCCAAGGGATCAGTTTAGAGACTTGAGGAAGCTGAGTAAAGGCTTTTCTGAGTCATGCTTCCAGGCCTATCTTATTTTATGGGATATTTCGCTCATTTGCATCACTTAATTTCATCAGTTTTTTGTGGCATAAAAGAATTACCACCCCCAGCAGTGTAGGGCTCCTCCTTTTACTTTCATTTCAGTCACTCCAGGACAGAGCCAGCCTGCTGCCTCTTGTTCCTACTGCTATCTGCAAAGTACACTCTATTTTCTTTTATGTCTGATCCTACACTGCAGAACATCAAAAGCTGAATCACAGGTTTATCTTGATCTTCTTCGTAGTGACCACTCTGCTATGAAACTGTTTTTTACAGCATTTTTCAAACATCTTTTCCAGCACAAACTTAAACTTGGCTCTGATGCTCCTGAAGTAACTATAATCTGTTTTTGCTATTGATCTCTCCTATAGTGAAAAATGGTTTGGGGTGAGTTATTTTGAGGGGTGTTTTTTGGTTTGTGGTTTTTTTTTTTTTCTGAAACAGATCAGATGAACTCAAATGCAATCAAAATCTTGTCTTCCCATAGGTCAGAGGATTTTTGTACATCAAGTATTAAGACTTACACCTTATTCCAGTGCCCTGATCCAAACTTCAGTGGAATAAATTCTGTCACAAAATCTGGATGCAGCTCTAGTAATGGTGTATTCCCTGCTTTTTCAAGTTTATCACCCTGGGCTATGTTTGTTTGTTTGTTTTTATCAAGCCATGTATTCTAATCCCCTAGGCAGAAAGTAGGTAAGCACTTTGAAAAGGATTTAAAATGCAAGATGTATAAAATTATATTATCACTGAACCATGAAAAAACAATGTTTTCCAAATTATACCTATATTAATATAGAGGTGGGTTTTTTTGTTGTTCTTTGATTGTAATCAGAAGAGTCTGTCATTTATGAGATTTTTTTTCAGGGAGTATTAGGAATGCAACAAATACCATCCAAGTATCAGCAAACATCCTTAGCTATCTTTTAGTCATTGCAGTTAATCATTGTACTGACAGTATCTGTGTTGCATGTGAGAGACAGCTTCAGTGAGCAAAAAGAATGTAATCCACGTTTTCATTCTTCAGACCAATAATGCAGTGCTGTTCTGCAGAGACATCATCATAAAACCTTAATTTCTGATATGATATTAGAGGGGTGAGTTACATTTCTAAACTAAAGCAGTCTGGTAATCATTTGTCTCAAAGAAAATAATATCTCTAGCTTAATGGGAAGAAAGTGTGTCTTTTACAAAAGCAAAAGCAGCAAGGAAAGGAGAAGTGAATCCTTATCTTCAGTGTCTCAGTTGGAATTGCTGCCGTTGGGAATGTCTAAAGGTACGGATCTGCAAACAGCATGTGTGCTGTGCCTGCTGGCCTCATTTCTACTGCTGCATGTATCCCCATTTGATGGAGGATTTGGGGATGTTTTGTGTCCTTCCCTCCTTGAAAATGATTCTTGCATTCTTTCCCTTTTCCTCACACCTAGAGGTGAGCGGGGGTAAATGCAGCAACATCCTGTGACTCTTTTGCTTTACACAGCCCGGGGAATGTTATGCACAGGGCAGCTGTTGCATTTCTGGCTTCTTCTGGAGACCTCCTCATTCTGTCGCCTGTTTCCTCTTGAGTGCAGCCCCGGTTTCCTCTGGCTCCAGTTCTTCTGCTCCACAGGCTCTGATTCTTTCTCTCCTGCACTTGAGGAGTATAATTGTCTGCACAGCAATAATTCAAAATGCATGTTCTGCAGAGTACATAGGTGAGCATATTGGTTAAGCTCTACCTTGAAGTCCTCCCTTCACATCCCACCTGCTTTTCAGAGCAAGTCCGGGAGGAGGGATAGTGCATCCTCCCTAGTTACAGCTGCCTTCTGCCCAGACCCAAGGGCTCTGAGGGCTGAGGTGAGATGATGCTGAGGCAGCTTTCAAAATCCTGCAGGTGCCAATGGAGCAGGGGCTGCTCAGCCTCTTCCCAGCACGGTGTGGGGAGCACCCTGTGTTCCCTCAGGAGGCCCTTCAGATCATCCCCACCTGCAGAGCAGCTCAGGTGACAGTGGGAATGCACACGTGAGCGCCTCTTCCTCTCCTTGCAATCCCACACACAGAGCTTCAGTGCCTCACAACTGGATGTCCCTCATTTTACACTTCCAATCTGACACCTAGGAGTTTCAGCTCTTTTGTTGTGAGTTTCATCTTCCAGACAAGCTGTTTGCCTGCAAAGCAGGTTCAAAAAGTGCTTTTGGCTCGTTTCCATGGCAGACCTTTATAGAAGTGGCTGAGTGCTGAAGGGTGGCAGTCACCTTGCAGCTTTCTGAGGCTCCATGTGTAGTCCTTCAGCCCTACCCACTTTGGAATAGATGGATTTCCTTATTGTGACCTTTGGGGGTTAGCTCTTTTGATGAAAAGGAATGTAACAATCAGGACTGCATGCAACATTTTCTTCACCATTCAAAACTCTTCAAGCCCAATTTAGTACTTAATGTGTTGGACAATTTCATCTTCTCATACAATACTTTTTTTACGTAGCTTTTGTTTTATTATTTATTGTTATTGAGAAGGCAGAAAATAGGTCCCTTCCATTTTTATCTATACAGTTTAATTCTCAGAATTGCAAAGGTTTCAGCATTTGACTGGCACTACAATATGGGATTGAGATGTAAAGTTTAATGGTATGCACATGCCGTGCTTTGCAGGGTCACAGCCAAGGCCTGATTTCATCCCAGCCTGACTGCAAGTAATTCCTTCCAGTCCCATTATTGGCTCTTTCCAAGGATGTACCCAGGATTTTAGGAAAAAGCCATTTTAAATCATTTGATCCAGGTGAGCTGTGTTTGAAGCAGTTAGAGGAGCAGACTCACAAGGGGCTGTTTTTGCAATTTATGAGCTTAACCTAAGTTGGGTACTTACTCTTATATACTGTTTTATGCAGGAATTCTGACCTGTGAGGAAGAAAGGAATTCTAGTACTGCCCTTGGTTCTGCTTCCCTTGGAAGTATCTGAGGCACAGATAATGTCCTTTGGAACTGGGCAATGCATTGTGCCTTTTCCACCACAACGAACTGTATCCAGGTGGATAGCAATGCCAGTGGATTTACTGCTGCTCTCATTTGTTTGCTTGGAAGGAGCTGTGGAAAAGGCAGATTTGGCTCAGTGTGGCAACAGACGTGGACCAGCTGTCCTGTACATAAGAACCCACTGATTTGGCTTTGAAGGGAAAATCTTGGGCAAAGAAAGAGGTGGGGAAGTGCCAGTTTTGGCGCTGTGCATACAGGCTGTGGAGAGGTGTGGAAGTTGTGGGAAGGGAGTGTTGCTAGCGAGCACTGAAGTCAGTCTGATGACTGAAATGGTAGCTGGAGTGAGTTTCTAGTCCTCCTACAAAGAGATCACTTTAATTTTACACTTGTGAGCTGCCTTCATGCTGTTTGCCCAAAGTATGGCCCATAAAATGCCATCCAGACAGCAGCTGCGGGCATTGCTGCGCGTTCCTTCTCTGTGTCTGATGCCAGGCCTTCCAGGGGAAGGGAGGGGCAGAAACCCTTCTCACCTGGACTGAAAACCAGGAAAAGAACAGGTGAGGGCCAAATGCACCAGCAGATGGCTGTTCCTGGAGCCTGTTCCCTGGCAGCTGAAACTCCCCGTCCTCTGAGCAGGATAAATCTCTGCCACACGCTCAGGCAGGTTCTCTCAGTGATGGCTCTTTGCACTCTGCATTATGGAACGAATTTAGCAGAGTGAAGCTTCCACTCCCCCAAAGTGTTCTCCCCTCTTTCCCTTAATCAAGGTAACAAGGTGACTGTGCGAGTTTCACTGCTGTCTTAAAGTTTTACACAGCATGAAAGCAGTGGGGTTGATTTTCTTCCTGTATCAGGACAGATTGTTTCAGTGTAGAGCGTCTCTTCTGTCCAGCTTTTTTTTTGCCTAGAATATTTTCCTTCCAGCTGTGGAATTAGAAGGTAAATTTTGCAGTTCAGAAGGTGCAGTTTTACTTACTTAGTGGCCTAAGTATTTACATTTTCACCAGAGGACAAACCATCAAAGCAGTATAGGAAGGCCTCTTGTAAGACGTGTTGTCTTCTGGTGTGAAATGCTCCAGGTCAATCTTGAGGCAAAACATATTGAAGATTAACTAATGGCTAATCAACTAAAAAGTTTAATTAACCTATTAACTAAGTAACACTTAACACCTAAATTTCATAAAGTATTTCTTCTGCAACATCCAAATTAGGATGAAGCTATTCTTTGATACACTGAGAACTGCTTTCTTAGAATAACTGATTAATAAGGGAATCATAGTACTATGGATTTGTAAACCATAATTCATGCTAGAACTATATTTATTTCTGCATATAATCTGTATATATATTTTTTTTCCTAAATGTAGAACAGCACTTTATAAAGAGTCTGTATTTTCACAACAACAGAGTCTGTTGCATGATTGACAATTTCTGGAAAAGTTAAATATAAATGTTTCAAGTATAGGAGCATTGTTTTGCTTACCTTCATTGGGACCGCCTCTTTGGATGTTCAAAAATAAGATGCAAACAGAGCTACAGAACGATATCAAATGCAATCTGGGATAAATCACTCTACCATATTATTTGTATTTAAAAATGAGTCTTTTATTTATAGTAAGTCGAACAAAACAGTGGACCCAAAGATCCTCTTTGTTCCCAAAAGCTATTTTCCAATGTCTGAATAACCTGCATCTTTCTTCTCTCTCCATGAACTCTTGAAATCCATTTGGACCTTTCCGAGAAAAAGCAACTTAAACATATAAATAGGAAACACACATACACAAAAAAATTTAACACTGTACCCATATAGTTTCCTGTAAAACTGCAGTCCTGGGAGTGAAGTTCAGTTCTTGTTTACATTCTAATTTTTACATAGGAATTTCATTTATTGAAATGAAAATAAAACATGTCAGTCATACCAAATTGAAAATACAATCATGTGTCTCAGTCTGTGAAGTGATACTGGGTCTCTAATCAGAAAGCAGTGTGCAATAAGCTTAAGTACATTTCTGCTGAGGTTTTCCTCATCAGTGCCTCTGATTTAATTTCTGTATTTGATTAAGAAGGACAATGATGGAGTGACTGGTATCATTTTGGGAAAAATATTAAAGGGTGAATATTCTTAAGTGGAAGAAGACCTTACTTTCAAAGCTTTCATCTATCCTAGTCATTCAAAATATTACTGTATATTCTGTCCTATCACTCTGCCTTAATCTAAATGTACATAATTTTAGCTCTGTATGATTGCATCAAAGAAATTAGAGACATGTGGAATTATTTTGATTTAATATTTTTTGGGCCTGGGCTCTGCATTGCTCTTTTTTGTGCAGCTAGAGATCTGCTTGTCCGTGTGGGAATTTCCAACACTCAGTAGATAATTAAAGGGCTTGGTTTTCATTGACTCAGTGCAATTCAAATCTCTTGCTTATTAACCTGAATTTGCAAATTAAGAACTATGATTTTAGGGAGAAGTATGTGAAAAGTGTGTATTTCATACATGTCCATTTTCCATTACTTTGCACAGATACAGAAGTCCCTGGTGAGCAGAGAAACCTGGATAAGATATTGATTCCAGGAGATCTAAGGTGATTATAAATATTACCTGCCAGTGTTTCCAAGGTGGGTAGTTTGCAGATGGACTAATGCAGCCACAGCTGATTGATAATTTTTATTTTAGTTGTCATTGCAAACCTTGAACAAGATCAAGACTTTTGACTCTCAGAAAGGAAAGAACCTTGGTGCTTAAAATGGAAACCAACCCAAGCAAATCTCCCTGCATCTGGTGCTGAAGACAGGCATAGAAAGAACTCCCCTCAGAAGAGCTTTGTGAACTTTTCTTGCTATTCTGTGTCATTTATAAATGCTCGATTTCATCTCAATTACTGCGCTCCCATCTATTTAGTGAACTTCTCTCTGCAGGAAATAATTACTCTGTCTTCCTTCTCCTCCAAATTGCTTTTACCTTATTGCCAGGAGATAATCTGGTTTTTCTAATAACGTTCCAGTCTAAGAAATATTGGAAAAAAAATACATACACACATAAAAACAAACCTTGATTTTTGTGTGTATAATTATCTCTTGTGTAAACATAGGTAATGACCTGGCCATTGCACCAAGTGGGTTGCAGACCTGCTCAAATATCCACAGGCTTTGGGATAAATATCTCCATTGGACTGAGTGGATAAAAAGACCAAAATCCTGATTATAAACCTGTTTTATTGCTTTCATTAAGCATTTATGGCTTCATCTTTTTAAATGAGGAAAAAATGCCTATGCTTGGGGGTTTTTGTCCCAGTTGTTGTTCAAAGTCCTCCTCAATGTGAAGCTTTCATGAGAAAGAAATATAAGCACTGCTGGAAATGAAGTCAAGAGTTGTCAGCAGGATGGAATCTCAGTTGACATAATTCAGAATATGGCTTTAGATTGAATTTTTGTTAGTTTAGGTTGATTTTTTGTTTGTTTGTTTGTTAAGAATATACAGATTTCTGTTTAAGTCAGAGTTTTACCATGAAGGAATATGGTTGGATTAATCATGCAATACTAACTTAGTATTTGCCAGCATCCATAATGCCACTATGATTTCACTGCACAGTGAAATAACTGAAATCTCTCAGATACATTGGTTTTTGTGGTTATTAAATGGTGAGGTTTTAAAAGAAACTCTAATGTCAAAATTCACAGCTTTATGAAAAAATAATTGATAAATATATATTGTGTGCAGCAAGTTAAATAATTTTACAGTATTAAAAGGAGAGAACAAAGACTGCTGCAGGAGGTGTGCTAAACAAATATTTAAAAGCATGTTATGATGACTAATAAATAATACATAGTAGTATTGAATGCTTCGAAAACTCCTATGTGACTGGACTTGGGTGAAGTCTCAAAATATTCATCTAAAGAACACATCTGTATTTTTTTCATTGATTTAATAGTTCATAGAATTGTGTAGCTTTTTATGAGTAATCCATCATCTCAGCTTTTCTTATCAGTGTGATTTCCAGGGCCTGCACCATCTTTAGATGCAGATCATTACATTTCAGTCCTTGAGTCAGTGTTCCATGCTTTTTTCTCCTACCCTTATTTTTTGCCACACTTCCAGATTTATGGCATCCGAAAGTTTGCTGCCAGATTCCACACATCTGTGTAAGGTCCCACATGTGTCTGTTTTCCTAAGAGTCTGCTGCACCTAACTTGATTTTCAACTTCGCAATCTTAATCTTCTGTTTGTATTTAAGATCTCAAATTAGGACAGCTACTACAGCAGTAATAATTCTGGCTTCCTCAAAGCTGTAAAAAAAAAGTTCAGAGCTTATTTAGGGATGTATTTCCAGACTTAAGGATGGGGACAATGCCTGAGCTGCTTTGTATTACCTGAAAGCAGCTCCAGTACTCCCTCCTCGACTTCAGACAGATGCACAGTCCGTTTCGTGGAGCTGCTTTTCCTTCCCACTGGTAAATGAAGCTTCCCCAGTGCAAAGACTTTGCCATCCTCAAACTGTCAGCTTCAGTTTTTTGAGACAAACATAGCAACAGTTAAAGTGAGAAGCTAAGAGAGAGCTCACTCACAAGACACGCAAGGTTATCTGACAATTACCAAAAAGCCATTCAGAAGCATCTGTCGGTTGTGTGATAAAAGCAGCGTTTCTGAGAGCCATCTGTCTGCTTTCAGATTAGCTCTAGATTGTGGAAATAACCTGCCTTTGATTAAGGTGGTGGGGTTATTTTTCCCTCATTACACCTGTGACTAAAATTGTAGATGTGTTTAATGTAATATATAATGATTGTGAAAGGGAAATATTTTTATCTAAGAGTAGAAATAATGGAGTAGATTCAAGGATCATTTCAGTGGTGAAACAAGAACTATGAAGATATAACTAGGAATTTTATAGGATTTCCTTGCAACTTTTTTAACAGTCTAGCAGTCTATTGAATTTGAAGTTGATATTCAGTATTTGCAAATAATTTTTCGAGGATTGTTTTGTAACAGACTAATTTCAAAGTTTTCTGCAGTTTTATTGTAGTTGACATTAAGAACACATGAAACTATTGAAGCTGATTTCTGTTTCTGGTCCAAATTCAGTGTCCTCCTGAAGATTATGCTGCTAACAGCATTTCATAGAATACCTTCTGTCATCTATTATTTATCTGGTTTCTTTAGCATGATAGATATTCTTCTTTCCCTTTCTGACAACCTTCATTGTTTCACTTCTTGACAGTGTGACATTCTCAAACAGCAATCTAATGCCTACAGAGTTTCATGTTGACACAAACAAAAAGAGGCACAGACTTCCACCTCAGTGAAAGGGTGGTGGGTAAATATATGTGTAGCTGTCACTGGGGGAAGTATTGTGATTCTGAGTAGATTTTTTTTTCTTCTTCTGTGTAGCCCTTTTTGTCCTGCTTCAGTTCAAGAGTGTGTCACTGAGCCAGACTGTGATCTCTAAGTAGGTGCCTCTCAGCCCTGATTTTACTCTTCAGACTGCAGTTTATTACTCTAACAGCCACACCACAGCATTTTGAGTACCTTTTCCATGCTATTTCCAAGCAAACACCTCCCACTTCCAGGCCCATCTGCACTTTTATCTTAGCCAAGAAAGCTGCTTTTGCATGTTCAGTTCTTCAGCCTGGAGGCACTGACCAGAGTGTGGCTCCCTTGCCCACTTCGCATCTGAAGTCAAAACTGTGCTTGATATCCTTCCATGCCTTTGACAAAGAAGGGCTGTTCACAGATATTAAGTTATTGCAAACAGGAACTGAACCATTTGCCTTTTTATTTACTGCAGTTTTCCACTTACAGTAGGTTGCTTTCATGTGCATGAATGAATGTTACTAAATGTTGAATGAATGTTATGAATGAAAGGTGAATGAATGTTGATAAAATGTTACAAAATGAACTAAAATTATTTCGTATAATCAATGAACTAAAAGGTGCACTTTTAAAACAAGATTTTTTTTTTTTTTTTTTTTTTACTCGTCTGAATTTTCCTAGTTCTCTCTTGCAGGCAACTTTTTAGAAGATTTTTCCTATTGCTACTAGATTGTGTGGGTATTGAGGTAAAATGAGGTATTGTGGAAGGAATGCCTGTTTTATCAAGCTCTGAACGTAGAATTAATAAGAAAAGATTTCTGGCCCCAGAAGCTTAATATGTATTAATAAACCAAAGAGTGAAAAGAAAAAGCTGAAAGGTTCTTACTGTTTGGTCTTTAATTAACTTGCCGAAGATCATAAAAAGCCTGTAGCTGACTGAAAATAGTAGTCTTGCTTCCCACTTCAGAACCAATACATAACCATAACATTTTAAACCTTTGGTCCAACATAGATTTTAATTTATAATAATGTTGTCAATTAGAAAAGGAAAAAAAATATTATTTTCTAAAAGCTGGAGTAAAATCTGTGTGGGATGATAATAGCTGGATTCAGAAAATTAAACTACTTAATTGGAGATATTTTGAGAGATACTCATTGCCATTGAGTAATTTAAGAAGGTTAGCTTTGTTTTCTTAATAGCTCTGGAGAATTAATATAGGATTTTTTCCTTCTTCCTTTCTTACAAAGAAATGAAATTGCAGAAAGAGTCTTTGGAACCATCTGGCTTAATCAACTTTAAAGTCCTCCCATAAGGAAGCTTTACATGGCTCTTCTCGTTTTAAAGGAATTCGATAGGAAGAAAAAAAAATATATTCGTTATTGGGGGCAGACTGTGTGGCAGATTCCCTAAGGGTTTCTGTGTTGTAGATTCCCTGTCCAGCACAAGATGTCAGAAGCTCTGAGAAGCTGAGGAGGGCTCTGAAGACCTGTTTATTTTCAATTTTTTTATAGAAAACAGCAAAAGGATGTTTTTATACCCACAGTACTTTAGTTGATGTTGTTCTAGGCCCAGACCTTTTAGGCCTACAAAGGTGTAGGCCTGGAATCAAAATGCTTTTGCAGGGAAAGAATTAAGGATAAATTAATTCCATCTACATTACTCCCAGAACAAGCTGAGTTATCAAATCTCAGGTGCTCCCATTGGGAATGGATTCTTCCCAGCAAATGCAACCTGAGCCACAGAGAGAGGAGGAAGACAGAATCCCTGTGGAAATGTGTACTGAGAAAATCGCTAATATCAGCATACGAGCTGGGTACACAGAGAGACCTCTTAGACGTAATAATAGTGCAACACTCGTAATTTGAATTGCGTGTCCTGGATGTTGTTGATGGTTGCATTAGCAGCTTGCCAATGTCCTTCATTTGACTCTGACCTGAGAGAGTTTCTGCCTTTTTTCCCCAGGGAGGGAAAGGGATTTACTGGGCTGGGACCGTATTTCTGCTGTTGCTCTGCAGCTTCATCCAGAAAAGCTCATTCCTGCTTTTCACCCCCTCAGGGCTGGCTGCCTGGGGAAGCCCTTCAGACAGGAATTGTGATCCCTGGCTGAACTGCAGCTCCTGCTAACAGTTTGCTCACAGATCAGCTCTGCTTCTCCGGAGCCCTAAAATACCCATAAGCTTTGTTCAGGACTTTATGCTCACTTTTTAAGGACATCTATAATAATAGAAAGAAAGGTGTTACCAGGAGCTAATGCGTGGTTACAGCTGAGATGGAAATCCCTCTCAGTAGTCAGAAATTAGTATTGTGCTTAAATTTGCCTGCTTGTGTGTGGAAAACCTTTGATGACAAGATTTCTGTATTTTACCTCCTTGATATAATTTTTAATATCAAGGTAAATCTACTTTTAACGGTACAGCATTTACATCTGCATTTTGTAACTGTATTTTTCCTCGATGAGGAATCAAGGAAAACAAAAATCAATATTTAAAAAAGTAATGCTTTCTTTCCAAATCAGGGTGCTAAGCTTTACTCTCATGGAGGCAAGCACCTGCTTAAACTACATCTGATTCTGTTCTCTTAAGTTCACAGCAGCAGAACCGAAATATCATTTCATCCCATACCAGCAACAAAAGGTGTGGGAGTTCTTGAAATGTCTTTGTTCTAAAATGATGTTTAGACTGCTGGGGCTCTAGTAAATTGTACTTTTAAAAAATATTTCCTTCCATGTTTTCTTTAGACTTTGAAAAATGTTGTTAGAATTAATATATTCTAATTTAAACAACTCCTGCGCTTGTGTAAGTTTAAAAAAAGCAAAATGTAAAGCCCCTGTTAGCTCAGGGTAAAGTCAATGTGCTGATAAAAATGCATAAATGTTGAGTTGATCAAAAATAATTTGCCTCTGATATAACAAGAATGAAATTGTCCTTATTGATGAAATAATTTTTGTTCAATAACCTGTCCTCCTGATCTTTGCAATGAAATCTAAAAATGTTAGTGATTGGCCACAGATTTCATTGCCATTGATCCCTGTACCAGTGTGACAAAAATATTTCACACCAACCCTGGTCAACATGAAATGGAACCACAGGTGACTCTCTTCAAACTCTTGGAAAACGCTTTTACAAAACAACTGCTTCAAACAATTGCAATCCCTGACAGGGACTAAAAAAAAATAATTAAAAAAAAAAAAAAAATCATGTGAGCAGAGGCCATGATGGAATTTATTCTGCTCTCAAACATTTCAGACATCCAGCAGAATAACTTAATCTCTTCACATAAATAATATATTATGAAATTACGTTGAGTATAGATAATAAAGTAGTATGCTAAGCATTTTAATATAATTTAAATAAATTTGATCAGAGCAAAACATGTTTTTTATATCTTGAATAGAAATATGTATTTAATTTTCTCCAAATGGAAAAGAATGTTTAGAATCTTTTTCCTTATTATTGGAAGGAATTCTTCCCTGTTGAAAAGCTGAATTTGAAGTCACGATATTTCGGAGCTGCACAGGTGGGGACTTTACTGTATGGAGGTCTGACAATGACTACTTTTTACTGATAAAGAGCTTAAATGGGTTGTGTTTAGAATGAGAATCACTCTTCTTTCTCTCTTTTTCCTTTTTTTTTTTTTTTTTTTTTTTTTTTTTTTTTTTGGGGTTTTTTTTCTTTTTTTTTCTTGTTTTTGGGTTAGATNTTGTTGACTGTCATGTAGGTTAAGATGTAGCCATGGGTAGTTTCTGCATTATAAAGCTGAGGAACTGGAGGAAAAGAGCTCTGAAAATATGGCACAGATCTGATGTGCAGGGTCAGGAGTTTCTCTGGATTCTCTCTTAAAACTGGCAATAATGATATCTTCATTGATTGTTTTGTTTTGGGCTTTTTTTCATTTGAACATGAGCATTTGGCTATTATAAATACAATTAAGACATTACCTCTCATCACATACCACTGGAAAGCTTGTTCCACTTTTGACTGAACTTAATTCCTACCAGTGACCAAAAAGGTAAAGGCTTTATCTGCCAACCAGCTACTCCTGCAATATAAACACAAACATATTCAATTCATTCCTTTCAAGTTGCATTTCTCATGTCACTTCTAGGACAAAAACCAGAAAAAAGACTCTATATGACCAAATCTGGAACTCAGAAAAAAATAAATTCTTGCCTCAGTATTGTTTAGCTCATTATTACCTCAGTAATTGCTATGTAATTTACTTAAATCAGTATTACAATGTGATCCTGATCTATCAAAGAGTATTCTGTGGCTATTAAACAGAATTTTTTAAACCATGAGCATGCATTACTTTAGATTAATGTCCACAGCTGATCATAGGTCACCAGTTATGTCCCCAGAAAATATCTCCTGACTGCTGCTCAAGGTGCTCCTTTTTTTTCACCTCTGTGTGTGAGACAGAGAGAAAGCGAGGACAAAAACCATATTTATAAAGTTCTACAATATACTCTGAAAAGTGACCAGCTCTGACTCTGGCAAACCAAGGGAGGAAATCCATTTATCCACCTGTTTTTTGTGAAGTGTGGATTGCTCTTTTATATGCTGCAGTACCTAACATTCATTTTAACTGCTCCATCCGTGCATTTGGCTTTCTGCAGTGTGAAGAAGGGGGTTTTTTTCAGCTTCTGAGGATAAAAAACATCCATGTTCTTCAAATATTTCATCCCTTGTAAGCCTTATATATAATTTAGTAAGCCCAAGACAGTTTCTAAATGAATGCTGCATACTATGACCAATTATGATCTTTCAATAAATAAGTTCTACCTGCTTTTATAATTTTTCTTACATTTTTTTATTTTGATAAATGTGCTTTCCATCCAGCAACAGCATGCAGAAAAAAAGCCCTGACTCCTGTATCTAGAAATATTTCATTCGTGATCCATGCACACCCTTTGTCTTGCCTGGAAAATACAGTTTTTAAGTAGGGCTTGGGAGAAATGAGTAATTTGCTTTGTTTTATTAATCCTGAATTTCATTTTTTTTCTGTCTAGAGGAATATGTGCCCTAAATATCAGCTTGTATGTTACCCTGTTTTGAAGGGCTTACTTATGAGTAAGAATAGGTCTTTTAATACTTTATTTAATCAATGTGAAAGTCTGGAAATTAAAAGTGTGTTTCCAGTGGGTTTGTAGAAATTGGGTAGATGCTTATTTGAAGTATGGTGTGTATCCATATACCAGAGCTTGCAGTGTAACAGAAATGGGCCAGAAAGAGTCTAGAAATAGATCAGAAATAGACAAGAAATAGGTCAGAAATAGGTCAGACCCTCCTTTACCCAGGCACTCACTGTATGGTGGCCTCCATTTACCATCGGTGGTGGAGCTGAAAGGGCCATTGCTGGTCCACCCACTCAGTTCCCTTTTTAATTCTCTTTTTTCCCGATCATAAATGTGCACATCAGCTCCACATGGTGACAGCTGGCATTTCCTAGGTGTGGATGACCTTCTGAGCAACTAAGTAATTGCAAATTATGAATCCTTGCATAGCACGGAGTAAACAGCTAATTTTGACCAGCAATCTGTAATTTTACTTTCCTTAGATTGCTTCCACACGACCTCTTTAGCTGTAATGAGAATTACATTTATGCGCAGGAGAGAGGGACGACAATGCAAGCAGTCACAGCGTAACAGTCCCGTGGAGCTGTGAGGATTCATTCCTGACAATCCCAGTGGAAGCATTAGAGGAATCTCCTGGGTGCCTCTGGAGGAAGGATTGCCTTAATGGCTGTAAATGCGCTGTGAGTGTGTTAGTAAATCACATGTGGAATTCCCTCCTGACTCACTTCCCCATCGTTCTCTCACTCCCCTCCTTTGCAAGGCAGCGGCAAATCCTTCATTGTGGAGAATTTAGTATTTCATCCTGCTGGTACAGTTTGCCTATTTGTCTTCCCTACAAGCATAATTGCCCAGCACGTGTGAAGGCTGCTACAGCACTGCTTATGTGTTTTTCTTGATTTATTAACCTTTACAACAACAAAAAAGTCCCACTTAAAAGCACTGTTAATGTCAGGTTGTAAAAATCAAGCACAAATGGCTCTCACTTCTGGATTGGTTTGTTTGTTCATGATGGTCTAAGATAATCTGTACAAGTGCTACTCTCCTCACAGACAGGTAGTTGTGGATGTGATCTACATTCTTTATTTTTGATATGACAAGGGCTAATGGCATCCCTTGTCCCATCTTTTACAGTTCTGCCTGTGCTGTTTGATTTTTCTTCCTCAAATTATGTTAGTATGACCAGGAGTTGGAAATATTGAGAGAGAAACAGCCAGAGCAGGTAGAATGCTGTGTTTTGGTAAATGAGGATCTAGTGGAAAGTGTAATTAGGTACATAAGCAAAAGGGGCTTGTGCACCTTTCTTTGTTGCTTTCTGGGAACAAAGTGTGCGTTTTAGATATTTGCTCATTGTATGAATGTGTCAAGTTGGATGGGGCTGGGAGCAGCCTGGTTTAGTGGAAGAGCTCAAAAAATGTACATATTTTTAAAAGCACAGGGTAAATTTCATCAGAAGAATGAGGCCTGGAGAAGGCCGTGAGTTTGGGCAGGAGAAGGATAATTCTGGTGTTCCTTACAGAAAGGCCAGTGGGTCTGGCTTCCAGGATGATCACAGATGATATCCCAGAAGAAAACTCATGTTTTTTCCTTAAATATGTTTTGAAACAATGCTAGCAGAACCACAGCAGAGTTGCCTGCAGAAAGGTGCAGCTCTTTAGGAGCAAATCTCCTGGACTCTCCAGTAAGCCTTGGGCGTACTGATGCGATTCCAGGAATGAGGAGTTTTATGGGAATGTTCATGACGGTTGTTCAAGATCAATATCAGCTGGAAATAATTCAAAAGCCAATGGTGCTCGGGTCACACACCTGTGAAAGTCCCTGACACACAAGGATGAGTCCTTACGTGCTTGGCCATGATAGTACCTGGTTTTGTTTGGCTTTTTTTAGGCCACACAAAATGTATAACTTCTTATTTAATCATCAAGCATTCTGTAAACAGCAAAAGCAGCACGGGTTTGGTTTTTTTTTTAACTGTGATCCTTGCGTGCATTTTTCTTTCTTCACCCTCAAATTTTCCCTTGGTTGCTCCCCAGGACCCCCGCAGCACAGGTTTGCATCCCTATGTCCCAGAACCTGCTATACTTCCAGGGTGTCCCATGTTGTGTTGGGGAAGTTCCCTGCAAGTGTCAGCTGTACAAACATCTGTGAAATCTCAGTCTCTGCTTTCTCTTGAAGTGAAAATCCATTAACAGATTCATCTCCAGGGATGGGGCAACTTCCCAGGGCAACTTCTTCCAGTGCCTCACTTCCCTCTGAGTAAAGTTTTTCTTCCTAACATTTAATCTAAATCTCTTCCCTTTTAGTTTAAAACCATTGCCCTTTGTCCTGTCACTCTCCGCCCGTGTAAGAGCAAAACCTAAAGTTCACCGTGTCATTTGGAAAGTGAATTTGGAGAAATTAAGGGCTGGTAATACATCACACATTCATTTCTGTAGCAAATATATATCCTATAAGAGGATGCCAGAGAGGAAAGTGGAGCAACAGAAGTGAAAAATTGCCACTTGATGCAATGATTTGTCACCTGTTGACAGTTGTGCCTGTTGGCAGGAAAGTTCATTATGAATGATAAGTTGAGGGCTCAAGGAAGGACAGAGAGAAGCCTTTAAGATTTGTCCTTGAAGGCTGGTGATGTACAGCACGGTTTCTTTCTTTCTGTAGTGGAGGTTAGTGCAGTTTAATATGACTGTTAATCTATTTTAAGATATCTCCCATCAAAAGAAATGCAGGAGGAAGGATGTTCATATTGAACCATATTGTCACAATACCGGCAAAGGACAATGCCCTGTAAATATCTGTACAAATAAGGGGAGAGAGGTACTGGCAACTAATTAATACCGGAGTGCTGATATTGAAAGCCTAATTTTCATAAGGATGCCTTGAGAACAAGAAGTTTGTGTCAACTGGAATATTGATCATTCTAAAAGATCATAAGAAGAATGCAGAGCAGGGTTCATGAAACAGTTCCGCCAGTAGAGACTTCTATAACATGCACTCAAGAATTGGCCTTTTCTGTTGTCATATCCAGTGGTTTCTGTTGCATCCAAATCCTTTGTTTCCACTGTATATTTTCAGTAGAAATTTTATAGGTGTAATGTAGAATAGACAACACAGGGCAAATGTGTTTTTAACATGGTTTTTCATGCTCCCTGTGGTGATGAAAGTTGAAGCTATGAGCATCTCCCTCCTTCGTGCTCCTGTTCAAACAGATGAAGTGTTTTGTACATAGAACCAGCCATATTTTTTCCTACACCATTAAGTGTAAAAAAGTATTTGGCTTAAGGACTTCCAAGTAAACAACCATTTGACCCTTCATAGGCTTTTTCTTAGAAGAAATAAATTTTTAAAGGATGTGGCAACCCTGTGATAATCTTATTTAAAAGGCATTTTAAATCCAAGAGAAAGAGGGAACTCAGGGTGAGAATAACTCAAGATTGGAATAACTCAGTGTGGGAATTCCTATTGCTGTATTTCACCTTTTTATTTAGTTCCTGTGTCACCAGTGTGTGTCACTTCCCGTTATCTTCCACTGTCCTTGCCCAGGTCTGATATTCTGGTTCTGGGGGCATCAATATTTCAGGTGAGAGATCTTTTAAACTTCCATGTCCTGATCTATTTCCTGTTGTACTTCCTGTTGTGGGTGCTTCTGTGCTGAAAAAGACTACCCAAATAAAGTGTAATATTTTCTTTCTTGTGGGCATTAGACTTGGTTGTTTATGCCTGGTTACGAAATTCAGTGAAATTGTGTGACGATGATACCATATTCCTCCTCCTCCTCTTACTGAGTGTTGACAGGTTTCTCACATACTCTCTCTGAATGCTGGAAGTACACATAGATGGAGCAGATGGAGTTGCTCTGCCTTTAACCAGGAAATACATTTACTTAGGAGTCACATGCAATGTTTGTTTCTTAATGGTTTTTTTTGCAGAAGAAAGGAAATTTTCTGTTACTTATGTGGTTCTTTCTAAGTGGAAGAAAGAGGAATTGATCGGAGAATAGCTGTTCAGAGGAGTATTTTGATGAGATCTTTTGGTAGGAAGAAGTTAAAAGGCGAAGGAGAAGATCCTACAAGGTGGTTATAATATTGACCTTCGGGTATAGGGAACACAGAGGGGGAGAAGGGGTTTACCGCTCCTGTGTCTGGCAGCCATGCAGGCAGCCTTTAGTCAGACCATGTGATTATAATCACAGAATTTCAGCTTGGGTCTTTATCTCATCTCAAGATAACTGCTTCGCTAATTGATTTTCAGTGAGAAATATAATTGCTTCTGATAATGGCTTTTTTTTTTTTTTTTTGTCTTGCTGCTTGGATAAATAGAGATATTCTTGAATATAAAGCTTGAGTTTTATTCTCTAAATATTCATTAATAATGAGAAGACCAGTTATTTTAAGCGTTTGATCTTTTGACCTTGTGACACCTTACCACACCACTGTGACTGTATAAAGTCAAAAGTCAATGACAACAGCATCCTCTTTTGGTTGGAAAGCTTTTCATAATTGAGATACTCCTCTACCTCTGCTTCACTGTGATGTGCTAATATCTTGTTTGTCTAATATTCATTATTGCTCTTTTATATTGATTCGTGTAATTTTCATGTCATCACCTGTATAGTTATTTTTGATGGAACATTCTGATGGTCAGACTGTTAAAGAAGTGCTTGTATCTACTTCCCTATACTGATAAGAAACTGTATTTCATACAGCACATTATATACTGTACCACACATCCTAAATAGCTCCAGTGGGTACAAAAAAGACACCGGAATATAAGAGCATATAATGTAAATATCACAGTATCATTTAGGGTGGAAAAGACCTCTAAGATCATTGAAGCCAGCTGTACACATAAGTTGACTAAATTAAAACCGAAAGTGATATATTTTAAAAGTCAGTACATATTTTAGCTGATGTGCTCATGGGTACTTTCTAAGAGGAAAAGGATTCGTCTCCTGAACGAAGCCAGCAGAATCTAATGTCACAAATCCCTTGGGATTTGTAGGACAGCAAGGATCAGTTAAGCCATTACACTTCCAGAGCTGTCCACCTTCACCTCAATTTATAATTAAAGGAGTCTTCCAGCACCAAAATTATACATTACAGGTCCCGGGTTTCAGCCAAGTGATGTAGAACTGGGACAAGTGCTGAAAGTGGTTTCATTTCCTCCCTCAATTCCAGTATTAATCAGTCTTTGTAGAGGAGCAAGCCAAAACCCCATTCTCAAATAATATCTTCAGCCTGTCCAGCTTCAGTTGTCACTGGGCTGCCACAGGCTGTTCACAACCATGGATTTCATCTTTCCTGTCATCATGACACCTGGATTTGAAAGTGTCCTCTCCTACAGTGTTTCATGTCATTGTAGGAACCGTATTCCCTTCTGTTTCACGTGTTTAAAGTCTTAAAACTTCTGGAGCTGGAACGGCCATTCAGCTGTTATAATTTTTATTATTATTTTAATGGAAAGTCTATGAGCTCTGAAACGATGAAAGACACTTCAAGACACTTTCATGAAAATCTCTTATCTCTTCTGAGGTAAAAGGGACTGGAATATCCTCATAATTACTCTTGTGGATATCTTTTTAATAGCCTTGGAGACACACACAAATATTTAATTACTAGGAAAGGAGTGAATACAATGAAGACTACAATACTAATAAAAAAGTTTATAAATACATAGAATTCATTAATTGATAATTAATTTAAGAGATAAGCACAACTCAGTTGATCTGTCTTCAAGCAAGGAGATCATGCAGGCGTTTACTTAGGAAGAGATATCCTGCTATATGAGTCTGTGTCAATAATTTTCCACTTTTCCTTGGATCCAAACCAGTGTTGATTTAGTAGAGCTTCTTTGCTCCCCTCTTCCTACCAAGAATGGGTTTTTCCTTCTCATGTCATTACAAAAAATAACTTAGCATGTGTAGTGGGAGAGAGCCTTAGAATTGGGCTGTATAGCATGAGGAAGAGTCAAGGAAAGAAGTCCTTTATCACTCTAGAAAGCAGAGATGAAATTAATGCAGAGCTGTTTTCTTACGTTGCATCCACTTGTACTTTCTTACCTTGATCTATTTCATTCAGCTGAAGAGTAAGATCTCTTTTCCCTGATTCTGAACATTTTTAGAGAATAAGAAAGCTATTTTTTTTATCAAGCACTATTTATGCGATGATCTCTAACTTAGTAATTAAATTTAAAGCAAACTGTCAAGCTTAATTTGGTCTCAGCTGTAAACCTGTAAAAACAGAGTTTTGTGAGCTCTTTGTGACTCACCCACCAGATTTATTTTGCTTGCTTTTAGAAAAACTGTTTTATTTGTGAGATGGAAAAATTCTTGCTTGAAATGCGGTGTTTAAAGTGAGTGGTTTTCCTTGGATTTCTTCGAGAATAATTTTTCCTTTTAAAAAGACAATATTTCACAGTGGCATTTGCAACCCACATGAGATATTGTTAATAGCAGAGATGAGAAAATGCACCTCAAGAAGGTGGATGTGTGGAAGAAGTGTAAGACTTCAGGGGTGCTTTACCCACTACAGTCTGTTCTTCTTAAGCAAAAAAGAAATGTGACATTACTGGGGAGGGAGAGAGTGCAAAAATCACAGAATTCTGATTGCTGTTTCTAAAATACAAGCGTAAACATGACTGCCCTATTTTCATATTTTCACTCTATTTTATTTTTCAGGTAAGAAGTATTAAAATCTTATGGAAGAAAGCTGAATAAAGTGTTAGGACTACTCCATCCTGGGAAACAACTGTCATAAAGGTCTGTCAAGCTGGTTTGGTAAGTCCCAAGTTTCTTCCATTTGTTGAAAAAAGGAGTAAAGGTCAGATGTGAGGAAGGGCTTGAAACAAACAAACCAAAAAGCCCCAAGAAAATCAGAAAAAACTAAAAGTAAGCTTAGGGCGTTTGTGGAATTACATCAAAATTGAAGTTTGGGGAGATTTTCGGGATTGGAATGCTTTGCCAGCTGGCTTTGGGCTGTGGCTCAGTAAAAAGGGGGTTTGGCTTTTATGTTCCTGGTGCCAAGTGACAGCAACTGCAGCCACACCGCTCGAAAGCTGATCTGCAATGAGCACCCTCTGCCAGCTCAGGTTTGTCTTAAAAATGCATCAGGTGATGTTTTGACTTCCCCCTGCGAGCTGTGGGTTGGCTGATTCCCTGTCACATGCAGAGGATATTTTGGTGGAAAGTCTGTCACGTTGCCTGCCATCACGGAGCTGAGTAAAACTTTTTGCTGTTGGTATCTGTTCTGTGCAAATCCAAAATTGATGATGGGGGAATCCGAGCTTTTAAGCACTCAGTGTTACAGCCTGCCATGTGTCTGTGTAATGTACTGTAGACATGTAAATCAGAACCATTAATTATCGTGGAACACTTCAAAAGCCTGCCAGTTGTTAGTTTTTCTAAAGCAAGAATGTGCACACAAGGAAAATTCTCTGAGAAGGCATTTTGTGAAGCGAAAAATCATAAAATCTCACTTGGCTAGCTACCAGCTGTGAGCTGTTTCAAGTATCAACTCAACATGTCAATTATATTAATGTGTACACTGACTAACAATTTTGCCAGAGAATGCAGTGGAGCACTCAAATTTTTTTGTGGAGGATATTAAAAAAAAGGTTAATATGTGCTTTGCCATATCAAATTATGTCATGGGAATAGCAGTTTGGCTGTATGCAGTTATTTTTGGGAAACTGTATTAGGTAACAAGGCTCTAAACATAACATTGGTGTGTGAATTATGGCAATTATTATTCAGGGTATGAATTAACTATTTTGGAAGAATGTTAAGATCAGACTGAATTCTCAGTTTTCTTATGTTTTCTGTAGCTTTGTTCCTCAAACAAATAAAAATGCCTAAGATAATATGTCTTTGCTTGCTGCTGGGATCAGTAGCCTTCAGAAATAGATGCAACTTTTTAATCCAAACATTAGTTCATTGTGAGATGCAAGTGATGTCGTCCTTGAGGTGGGATTGAAGGCCCTCACCTGGTGATATTTTGTACTTGCAAAGAATTTGCCAAACTGGGAGAAAATGCAGGTTTCTAGCGACAGTTTCCAGTGAAACCCACCTATTCCATGTCCTGGAATGCAGGCAGGGGTTCTGTGGTTAGGGATCACTGTCAGAGCTGAATTTCCTACTCAAGGCTTTGTCAGCATTTCAAATAGAAAACTGATTGCTGCTGTAACAGGACCTACTATTGCTTTAGGAATTTGTTCCCCTAAAAATATTCATGTTCTCTGTGAGCCTTTCTTTTAAGCATGAGAATATTCTCTTAAATGTTCTGCAAAGCTGTGCTGGCCAAGTATCTCTGCATTGCAATTGCCACACTAAGTACACTTGAATACCACCAGGATTGTCTTCTCCAGTTTCGTCTTTTTTCTCCTCACCATCCATTGAACAGATGGCTTTGAGCTTTATGGAGGTGATTAATTAAACTGCACATAACAGGAGTACTTTTTTTCCATGCATCAGTTCCTCTTAACAGGGTTTTAAATTCTTTAGGCGACCAATCTGCTCTGAGGGGAGGGGAGTAGAATATTTTTATCTTTTCCACTTTTCAGCATATGTAATATGTGTCTTAAAATAAATGTATCTCTATGTTGTGCCAGTTGTTGGAAACAGCTTAAATTAAAGCTGGCTAGTAAATCTTAACAAGGGTATCAGTAAACAAAATATTTGAATTTGAACACTGGAGGTTGTGAGTTAAAGTGTGTGTCAGGAATACTAACAATCTGCAGGTCCTGGGGTGGATTTTAGATCTCCAGGGACCTCTCTGTTGTGTCCTGTCAAAACAAGTTTGATTTTGAATGCTGAATATGTAAAACAAGTTAATTGTATGTGACCTGCAAGTATAGCCAAGGTTTCTTTGTAGAAATAACTGACCAAATTATGTCTGCTAATGAAAAAATATTTTAAAAAAGCTTTGTTTTGTATCTGCTGATGTGCTCTGCTGGGCAGTCTCCTAGAGCATCGGGGTAATAATTACAGGTGTATTCAATCATGTAGTCAATGATTGCTGTAGAAGGTACAGCAGAAGAATTCAATGGATGCTGTGGAAGTGCAGCATGAAGGGGGTGTGTATGTGCCTGTGCATTTGTGTGTGTGCACATTGGTATTCTAGGAGATTTGGTGGGTGTTTTTTCCATGGTTTGTTTTTAACAAGTTGGGAAGGAGAGCTAAAGGGAAGCTTGGTACAAAAAGAGGATTGATTCTCCTCCCAGATAGGTGGCCAAGGATAACCACTTATCTTGAAATATTGCTACCTTTACAGTACATCTATTAATAGCCAGTCTGTGGTACCTAACTACAAGCAGACAGACCTGAAAAGAATGAAATCTTTCGAGGTTAATCCATTGTAATCCCTTGGTTGACACCTTTTCCAGCTGCTTCTTGAAAGTTTTAGATTCCTCAGGCAGTCTTCACATGATCTGTTTCCTTTTCCACTGATAACACCTGGGATAAAGCTTAGATCTTGTCAGAAGGTGAAAATATTTTGAATTCAGTATACTCCCAAAAGTATGTATTTGAATATTTTTATGTTCCAGATACATTTTGGTCAATGTTATGATACCTTGGGGAGCTTTTTCCTTTATAGGATGACGGCAGAAAGAGGCTTTGGTAGGTAGGGATGTGGGCAGGCATGAGCTGACAGTGTTCATTGAAGGTGTGTCTCAGTTGGGTGCTACAGACCTTCTGAAAAAATGAAACTCTGTCACCTTAAGTTATTCCATTTAATAAGCAGCCCCGTTTCCCACCCTGCCCTTCTCAGTCTGGCTGGTTCGTTGAAGAAACTTTCTTCCTTTTTCATTTTCTCCCTCCCTGCCTGGCTGCCACTGCCCCCTCCTCTGGGGGAGTTTAATCCTCGCAGTGGGTGACCCTCGCGCTGATCTCTGAGCAGTGTCTGCTGCACAAGCCCTTTGTGCCACTCTGATCCCTCGCCCTCTTGATCCCTTTGGCTGGGACATGAAACAGGGATCAGAGCTGAGCTCGCTGATTAGGTCTTAATCTTGTGAGGAGCCCCACTGAACTGAATGGCTGCCACTCACTGTGGCTCGTGTATTGTCACTCAGGCGTCCTAAATTAAAAGGCTTCCAAAAGGCTTGGCTTGATATGCCTCAGTGTGTGACAGCACTTTGGAAAAGCTGTAAATATTTTTGCCTGTTCAAAAGGGGAAAATAATCCATGTGGCTGGGTTTTGTTTCCTTCTGCTTATCAGCCTTTACTTCTGATGGCTTTTACTGATGTCTTTGTCCAGCTGATTAGGCCAGTTACCCACTGGCCAGTTTTCCCAGCACTTTGGGTCTGTGTATTGTCACAACAGGTGGCACACGGGGGATGAATTGGGCACAGTGAAGCAGCAGTGAAATAGTTAATGCCTTCTGGCCTCGATTAAAGTGCAGCTGGCCCAAACCAGCTCAGAACATTTGTGGTTCACAAATTGCTACAGCTCAAGTCAGCCCGACTCCTGAGAAAAGGATCAGGGCAGCCTCTTTGCTCGATGGGTAGGTTGAGATGAGCTTTAACTGGGTGCATGATCTAAGTGGAACACTCCTGTTTAATATAAGCCTCCTTTTATCCTCGTGGTATTGGCAGAGCAACACATTTGTCTCAATTTCCTCTAAACAACAGTTCTCAAGCCAAACCTTGAAAGCTGCAAATTCTGCTTCACCTCAGCAAAATCGTATGCCCTGGACTTACTGAGGTTTCCACTCAAGGTGACTAATTTTCTCCCTTGTCTCTTCCTGATATTAGAGTAGGAGTACATTAGTAGCACTGATATTTTCACACCTGAAAAACAGAAGAGAAAAGGTTTCTGTTTTAAGTAAAAATTTGGAGCCTTCCCCAAGGCTGCCAGAGCACTTGCTCTGCTGTGGCACAGGTGATATTTGAAATATGGAGCTGATATTTGGTTACAGCAGAGGAAAGCATCCCAGATCTATTCACAGTCATTCCATGGAAGTCAGTGTTTTCACACACAGTTCTGCAGTCAAGGGAAGTACAATCTCCTGTCAATACACAGGTCCCAGCATGATGGGACTCTGATTCTTGAGAAGATGCCTTTGAGTTGAAAGAACATTTCCTGACAGAGAAAGAGAGCATGAGCATGTACACTGTGCAGAATATACAGTTCTGTATACAATTCCCTACTTTTTCTGGTGAAGACTTTTCTGAAATCAGACTCTTTTATTTTTTCCTTTTTTGTATTTTTTTTCCTGAGGGAATTAAACTGGGGCTAAAATCACATGTGTTGTCAGAATTTTCCTTCTCCCCCAGTCACCAAAAGAAACATCAGAAAACACCTTACAACCCTCTTAAAAGGTTTCAAAATTCTTGCACAAAACCTTATCATTTAGGAGCTCTTCCTGAGCTGTAGCATTTCCTTAAGAGGGTGTCCAGACTGCAGACATTGAGGATTGTCTGATGGATATGTCTTGATAGACTTGAATTTTGAATATTTTCTACCTCTCTGCACATAAAAGTACATCCTATACTCAGTGAGTTCTTCAGGCTTGAGATGGGATTTTTGGTTGCTGTGCTTCTCATTAGACAGAGAAGGCAGAAGTATCAGGTAACAGTGAAATAGGTTCCTTTTTATATATGCCTGCCTCTCTTGATATTCTTTGTCTGGGAACAGCAGGATTCATAAATGCTCTGAATTTCTGCTTCAGCACAGCTGCTCAAAGGGACAAAAAATTCCCAGGACAAGCTCAGCCCTGGATATATCTGGACCTGTGTCCAATGCAGATTTCTGCCAGGCCTTGCTGCTGTTCTTTGCATCGATCTAATTACAAAGCTTTGATCATCTTATTGATTTGGTGGAGCCCTGCCTGTTTCTGCCAGAGCTGAATTTGGCTTGGTGACTTCAGCTGGAGCCGACTGAGCGCAGCTCTCTCAGGCTTGGCCACAAGGTGATTCCCCTTTGATGCTGCCACAGCTTGATTATGCAATTCATCAATGCACGGACTGCACACAAAATGAACTGAGTCAAGACAAGGTTGTGTAAACTTTAGTAGATAATCAAGTCTGGTGTAGCACTTTGCCAGCAGCTAGAAAAAAACAACTGCCTTGGAGAAGACATCAGCTCAGGCATCAGCTTTATTCTCAAAAGGTGTTGGAATGTAAACATTAAATACTTTAGGTCAGTTTTGTGTGTTTTTTCGTGGAAAGGGTAGCTTTGTCTTGTGCTGATCTTTCCTTAGTATTTTGTATTTTAAATAGGTGTCAAAGCAAACGTCTAAATGCTCTGTTTCTTCTTCTTTTTTTCTTTTTTGTTTTTTAAAATCTTGTTAAATTTCCAATTTTATTGACCATTTCCAACTCACCACTTGGGTTAAAACACTGTAATACAGATGGGCCCACTAAGGATAGGGAAGCCTGAAACATAGATTACTGCTATTTATTGCCATTTTACAGACAAAACAATTCCTGGCAAATTAATTTAGGTCATATAGTGAAAAATAACTGTTCCTCCTTCCGGGAACTATTACTGCTGGTAATCCACAGCTACAGAAATCTAGCTTTGGAAAGGTGAACGAATGAACTTGAAATTGTAGAGATTCTTGGAAGAAAAAAATGTGCTGTCTCTAGGCCATCTATTCCATCTTTCAGTGAGGGTTTAGGTAAAAATTTACTGAAAAAATCAAATCTTTCGCAGCTAAACATGAATTGAATGAAATTTTCATGATTATCAACAGACACTGCCAGGCTCCATTATTGTGAAAATCTGTAAATGAAGGAACCGTTTCAAAGGTGTCATTACCTGTTTTCTTTAATGAAACAGCAGTGCAATGCACAGGCAGAACTGCTAAAAATAACTGTATGGAGCACCAGTACAGTTTGTATTAATGTTCTGATGGCTTCACCTGAAACAGTTTTCCAATCTCATTAACATCCTGAGAGAGAGAGTAATGGTTACCCTGCTGAAGTTGGGGAGTTGCACAGTTTTTCTTGCCTAGATTTAGGCTGTGCACGGTGTCCATGCAGTGGTGCTGCACAGCAGAGTTAATGAAGCTGTTAGCATGATCTGTCATGCCAGAAAGTATCCTGAAAATAATTAGAAAGTGACTGTGAATATTTAGATAGGGTACATGTTAGATGTGCTGAATTCTCTCGTAGGAGATACAAGTTTGCATTTAAAAATATTCGGTGACCTCCAGCAGCTGCTGTACTCAAGTCGAAATATGGACTTCACGAAGTGTGTTATGCTCCTGTCGTAGTAAAAGCTATGAGCTTCTATGATCCACTGCTTATCAGGTGCACACAGAATTCATTTAAAAAAAAACCCCAAGCAAACACAAATTTTATATTGTCATGAGAGTGCTGTCAGTGTATTTTTCCGACTAGATTTGGTGGTGCTTATCTATTAATTTATACATTTTTTATCTTGTGTATAAGTTATATATTGTGAGGGGGGAAAAAAGAAAGACAAAAGTGCATTTTAGATGGGCAGCATGTGCATCAGCTAATGGGGATGTGTAGGTCAAACTGAGAAATGAAAAAATAATAATAAGGGAAATGAAGGTTTGTGCAGAAACAGTAAATTTTAATAATGTGTGTTTAGAATGGTGGTTCAGTTAACGACGACAAATTGCAAGGGGTGTTTTCATTCCCTACAAGTTCACATCGCCTTATCTCGATCTGATGGGTAAAAAAGAGCAAACTGGCAAATATCATTGCATCTTTTCGTTGTTTTGCCTCTAACCACAGAAGAGAATTAGGAGTTAACTCACTAGATGCATCTCAGGTTTCTTTGTTTAGGGCTTCCTAGGGGTATGTGAACATTTCATAAAGCTGTTTAGTGTGGCTACTTGGGAGTAAAGAATTAATTAGACCATTTCCTATTTAGAAGATACATATTAAAAATGCATTGTAGGGTTAAGTTTTTCTGTGTAACCTATCAGAGCTTAAATTCCCTGAAAGAAATGCAAACTTTCCAGAACTAAATGAAATGCAAACCACAGTGAAATTCCTGAGGACTGTGAAACTCGGCACTATGGGTTCAATATTTTATGTTTTGAATAATTTTAAAATAATCTGGTTTTTTTCTAGTGTGAATGAAAACAGAATGAAAAAGACACTGTCCTAGTGCACAGCAACATGGTCAGATCAGCAGTTCTTCCTTATTCAGAAATCTTTTATTTGATTTGGAGGATGTGGGTAAAAGGCCCCAGAGTAGTGCAATGCCTGAATGCCAAATAACAAGTATAAATCAAAAATACTGGAATGTTGATGTCTGAACCTTTTATGCTTCTCATGCTGCTCCAATAATGGTTTATTCAATGCAAACAGAGAATTCATGATCAGTGGATTATTTACGGCATAAACGTGTGACACTAGACAAAATTAATTAGAAAGGAGCAAAGGTTATTTTGTGTAGAATCCTACAGGTACAGTGAAGAGAAATACACAGGAAATTAAATAGAATATTTTCATATATTATTCATCTACACCTGTGATTTTTTTTTCCCCTAATGAAAGCAAAAGAACACCTCAGTAGCCCAGTGAATGCAGTATTTCCTATAACAGAAACACACATATTGAAGTGGCAAACCCTCCAAACTGGGAGGTGTGAAGCTTCCTTTGCCTTTACCTTGTCTTGAACTGCCTGGAGTTTGGTTTGGCTTGCCTGTCAGGAGGCTGTGTCTGATCTGTTTCACTTCTCACAGGATCTGTGAGAGATTCAGGTCTGTGGAGATTGTGTAGTCCAAACCCCTGCTCAGGCAGAACATCCTGAATATCTCCTAGGATTGAAACCCCACAGCATGTCTGGACAACCCGCTCCAATGTTTCACCACCCTTACAGTAAAAACAAGTTTTGGGCTACATTTAGATGCAATTTCATGTATTTTGTTTTGTTCACATTGTCTGTTGTCTGGATACCTCTGAGAAGAGTCTGTCTCTGACTCTGCTCCTGCAAGGACAGCACTGCTGGCTCACGGCCAGCTTGGTGTGCACCAGGACCCGCTGCTTTCCAGCTGGTCAGTGCCAGGACTTTTTCCTCCCAAACTGCAGTATTTTGCATTTTCCTTTGCTTGTCTTAGTGGGTATAGCCATGACTTTGACGTAGATATTAGCAATAAGTGGTCACTCTGTGTGGACTGAAATATTTCTGATTGTATCACACTGATGCAGTGTGGAGAGAGACAGTCCTGGGATTAAGGCTAATTCCTCTCAAGTGGGTATTTACAGGAGTACAGACTGAGATGTTTAGGGAAAGGGAAACCTGTAGTTTGCTGAGCACCAACACTTTTAGGACAGCAAAGAAACCAAAGGTGACCGTCCAATACATGGCCTTTTCTAGAATATTTGGATGTAATGTTGCCTTATGTACTGATAAAGAAAGGTGTAAAAATGTGTTAACAAATAACCCCAAGCACATTCACAAGGGGGGAGGAAAAAGAAATCACCAACATCATACTCCTCCCAGAGAATGGGACTCAGGATGTTGAGGAGTCACTGTGTGCCTCCTGCCCCGCACATCAGACTGATTAATTTTAATATCCAGAGGGGCAATGAAGGACATCAGAAAAAGCCCAGAGATAGCAAGCATGTGCTTATAATAATTTTAAGCCTATTATTAAGAATTTTCCCCCTAGTCTCTCATTTTCTGTTTCTGTAATGATTAAATGTTAATTAATCATAGGTCATTGTTTCAGCTAGGAACATTTCAGATAACAGTAAATTCTTGACTTTACTTACAAGGTATGTTTTTAGCTCACAGCAGGATTTTGAGTGTGACACCCCTCTGTGATCCTTTTTATATAAAGATCTCTATTGACCCAAACCACTGTTCAGAAAGCTGAAGGATGATTCAAGACCAGATCCACTTTTGTTTTTCCTGAAAGAGAAAAAGCTGTGTTCCTGCTTTCATGTGTCTCCTTCGAGCCCTACCTTGATATCCTCCCTGCTCCAGGAGTGTGTGTGTGCCAAGTGCCACTTGTGAGTGGGAAGATGCACGGCCTCTGAAGAAATTCCCTCTGCTGCTCTGTCTGGATGATTAATTCCGCCTTGGCACGTAGGAACTCAAAGACTTAGTTCTTCCTCTGATTATTCAGGCTTGGTGGAGTTTGCACAGTGTTTCTGAATTCCATCCCAGAACAAAACTGGGTTTCTGCACCCTTAAATCTTTTCTTTCCCCCTCTGGCACAGGGTTGATTCTTAGTTGGTGCCTTATCACTGAGTATCTTTAGATGAGAAATCAGATGAGTAATCTCTTAATATATTAAATCCACTTATTCATTCAAGTCTCCATGAAAATTGTCACTTGTTGAACCACTCTCAGGGCTCAGGTAGCTTAACCTCTTACAAATAACATCAATTTAATGCATGTGCTTTCCCTGTTGCTTCATGCCAAAGCAATTGCCATAGTAACTCTGTCAGGAATGCTGGGAAAGGATGATATTGGTGAAAAAAGCAAGTTTTGCTTGAAGTCAGGTACCTTTGCTATGGAAAATAATCTTTGCAAAAAAACAGCCTGTGGACTGTCAGAGGGAGAAGTTGGTGGTGTTAAGCACAAACATTTTGGGCATTTGTGGGGAACCATCCAGCCTGAGAACTGTACCTAATTTCTAGGCCTTAATAAGGTCTTCAGTCACTAATTAATTACTGTGTTGGTTTTTTTCCATAACAGTATGGTCTCCCCAGAAACATACCCTGGGCAAAATGAATTGACCATTGCTTTGTTTTCATGAAAATGCACGAATGTGGCTTGATCATACTTAGATTTTTAGAGAGGAGGGGTGTATTGGTCACAGAGTTCTCAGGGTGCTTTGGAAAAAGGGCTTTGAAGAGCTTTATTAAATATTTACTCCTTAGTAATATAATACATTAAATATATTATCTAAATAAGAAATAACAGAGATTAAATGAAATAAATTTGAAAGATCAATTAAAGGACAAAAGCTAATAATGCAAAGGAATAAACAAGAAGTTTGAAGTTCTTGTAAACTATTAAAATTGATGAGAGTGACAGAGACTTTAAATGGTGCAATTTCTACTACAGTTTTTTTCCTCTCCTCTGTTAAATTCTGACCTCAGCTAAGTTTTGTCTCTCAGCCATCTGGAATAAGGTTGTCCCTGTTGTTTTGTATGCAAGAGTCGATTAGGACAGACTTAGAGGCTGAACAGCAGATATCATATCAGATTTGGAAATATCATCCTGCACAATAGAACTGATTAAAATAAAAATACCTGATACCATCCTTGTACTTGTACACCAGTCAAGTCTCTACCCCGATGTTCTGCTTGCTACAGAACGTCTTGCTGCAGTCTTCTTTTCCAGAAACAAAGGTACAGAAGTGGGATCCCTAAAGAAAAATGCTGGATGAATTTAAAAGTGCTTAGTGTTAGTTCCATCCAGATGAAGGAAAAAATGGTGGTGTCTTTAATAGCTAAGAATATGTAAGTACCAGGAAATTTGCAGAGAGAAGCAAGGAGGATACTGCTGTTTTTGAAGGTGCATCCATTAATTGTAATATTCATCACAATATAATAAATGTTAATAGAGAAACTGGATAGGGAAACCATGAAAATTAAAATATGTCAACTCAAACTGAACAGTAGCCATGTGCTGTATGCTGAGAGAATAAAGACTATGATTCCAAAATGGGAAACAAAAGAAAGAAAACACACGAGTATATTAAAAAGGGTAAAGAATCAGTTTTTTAGGGATAACACATGGTAAACTCAGCAATTGAACTATATCATAGGGTATCCATTCCATGCAGTGAAATATATTATGCAAAGGCTTTTGACCTTTAAGAAAATGTGTTGATGATTTTCCTCTGCATACAGAAAAATGTCAGCATAGGTGTAAATAAATGTCATTAACTTTGTTTTTGTATTCGTAGTATATCCACAAGGACCAAGATGTGCTGGTATTCAGACACCTGAATGGAGAGCATGTGAACCACTCATTAACCCTCCTGGTTCGCTTGGGTGCTTAGGCTGTCTCAGAGATGTCAGTGTCTCACATCACCAAGGAAATGTGCTCTTATCAGGCCTGTACAAAATTAGGATGCATATGGTGTTATTTCTAAAAGTGCACATACCAAATAGATTCATATCAGGTTTTGCAGAACTGCTTTCCCAGGGACCTGAAGTCCAGTTTGTATTTTCTCTTTCCCTAGTTGAAATGTGTTTATTTTGTGGTTTTTTGACAAGTAAGCCCTGAGCAGCTCTTTGCTCACACTCCCCTGTGGGAATGGGGAGAGAATCAGAAGGGTAAAAGTGAGAAAGCCCCTGGGTTGGTCCAGTTACTATAAAGCAGTGCCCCTCCATCTACTGAATATGTGAATTTCCATGATCCACGTTTGTATCTGTTCTCTGGTTGCTTTCACCAAATGCTTTAAGGTCCTGGAAAGAGAAGGTTTTGTAATTCTTAAGGAAGCTGAAGGGCAGCCTGTCCTGCTGTTCCAAAAACATCTCTTTTGATCCAAGCAGGGCAGTCCAAAAATAGTCCAAGAATCTGCTAATGCTCCTCTATATTTTCACCATTTAGAACTATGGAGATATGATCCATTTTATTATTCAGTGACACTCTATAGTCAACTAACATGAGAATATTTTCTCCCTCCTAAAACAAAGTTCAGGGTATGCAACTTTTCAACATTTAAAAATGCATTTCTGTCCTTTAGTTTTACAGGAGTTTCTCTCAGAATAAATGCTATTTCTCTAATAGTAACAATGAGCAGAAATAAATGCCTGTGGGCAACTTAGGTTTCATCAGTATTTTCGTACAATTTAATGATGATTGATTGTGTAAATTGTTGGGAATTGCAGGCACTCAGAGTATTTAAAAAATAGGTCACTTGCATAGATGTAGGAGCCAAATTTAGGCATCCAAGCTGAAGAAAAAATCATGAGGGTGCTTAATTACATCTTTCCTGCTAGCCTGCTCAGGAAAGCTGGATGCTCAGAGGGTGATGCCTACGTCTTGTTTGGATCTTTGATTTCAGTAGCAATACAGAGATCAGCAAACTCATAAAAGTGTCTGCAGGACTGAATGCAGCCTAGAAATGCCCTCAAAGTACATCAGATTGGACCAGGGCTCATAATTCTGCTTCACCCCAGTAACTTCCAGCACCCTGCCTTGACACCCTACAGCTTTACATTACAAAGATCCCTAAATACCCCACAAGTTTGTTGGGAGAGCTATGCAGGGATTTTTTTCTTTCTTTAATAGCTAATTGACACATTTTGTACTTTACAATTGAGAGACTGATTAGGAACTCAATGATGGAAGACTTCATAATAGCTACTTTGTAGGTATTTATACACTGTTGTATCTTTCAGTACATGATTCAGTATGACTTTAGGTTTGAAATGAGCTATGAAAAAATGTTTTCCTGTGCTGACCTCATTTTCAGACATTAATAACCAAACCATTCACTCTACATTAAGAGTGTGGACATGATGACCCTCAAAATGATGTGTTTTACCTTAGCTCTCCACTTAGGTCATGAAGCCTACAGAGTTCTGGAGCAGATGAAAACAATAGAAATACTGCCCAGGAATGTTTTTCTTTCAGGGCTCTGAGGGAGCTGGGGAATTGGGTCTTTAGGCCTGGTCAGCATGGATTTATGAAAGGCAGGTGCTGCTTGCCCCACCTGAGCTCTCTTTATGACACAGTGACCCGCCTGGTGGATGAGGGAAAGGCTGTGAATGTTGTCTGTCTAGAGTTTATTAAAGAATTTGACACTGTTTCCCACAGAATTTTCCTGTGGCAAAACTGTTTTTCCATGGGTGTAGCCTATGCTGGGTGAAAAACTGGCTGGATGGCTGGACCCAGAGAGTGATCAGTCTCTTCTCCCAGGAAACAAGGGACAGGACAAGAGGAAATGGCCTCATGTGGCACCAGAGGAGGTTTAGGTTGGATACTAGGAGAGCATTTCTTCCCTGAAAGGGTGGTCAGGCATTGGAACAGGATGCCCAGGGTGGCACCCTGTTTGATGGCACCAAAACACCTGTGGATGTGGCTCCTGGGGACATGGCTGAGTGAAGGATTTGGCAGTGCTGGGTTAACAGCTGGAGTCGATGGTCTTGGAGCTCTTTTCCAAGTTTAACAATTCTATGATTCCATGAAAATCACTGGACAGTGTGATGTGGTAACAACAGACATTGCTTGGAGCACGAGGAGGTTGCAGTGGATATAATGAGAAGTTGATAAAATTCTGCGGGACAATCTGTCACATGTACTTACAAACGTGTATGTCCATATGTACACACATACATACCTGCAGCTGAGGGTAAAATGTACCCATGTTTGTGCAAAACCACTCAAAAATGCAGCCATAAATTGTTGGTCTCTCTGAATTACTGCATTTTAGTGAATAGTTATAAATGTGTTTAATTTTTTAAGTGTGCAGTACAAACTGTGAGTTGTAAAAAGGTTTCATTGAGTTCAGTGATACATCACTCTCTTTTTCTTCTAGGGGCATAGTAATTTAGTATTTAATATGCCATTTGGTTGTCCTGAAGTCAGTTGTTTCTGTTGGCTTGGCAGTCTAGTTTAGAAATACTTTTGACACTGCTTAGTGCCATTGGGAATGGCTCTGCCAACTTGTACTGCAAATCTGGTTTTGGAAATAACTTAAACTGGATTTTTTAGAGTTTAAATTATAACATAAAAATCCTTAATGGTTTTTAGAGTTTGGATTTGGATAAATGTCAGAAAGTCAAGCTTAGGTGAATTCTTCAGTGTAGAACCAAGCTGCAAATTGCATGGTTGAAGAAAACTTCAGAGAACCCACTTTAATGAATGCTCTGTGACCATCCATGCACAGCAGATTGGATCAGCAAGGTTCAGTGCTGTGTTCCTCCGTACCTGGATTCAGAGAATTTCAAGTACACAGCGGAAAAAATTTAAGAAAGGAGTAACCTTCAAGATTTATGAGAATATTACATTTTGCCCTTCCTTTCAGTTGTCAGAGTTCAAAAGGTGCCGATGCAGAACATGAGAAATCAATCTGCAGGTCAGAAATAATCCCTCCGTGTGCAGTGGAGCTGAGCCTCCGTGCAGCTCTTAGCAGTGACACCAGAGTGTGATGGGGGCAGATCCTCTGTGGCTGCATGGGAGAACCTGCTCTCCCATTCTCTGCCTGGTGACAGAACTGCACTGGCCTCAAACAGGAGAGGGATAACTTGTAGTTTTGAGCTGATTCACATGTTTTGTAAGAATCTTGTCTGTTAAAAAAAAAAAAAAACAACCAACAAACTGAACAAGATACTCGGTTTGCCAAAATCAAAACCTTCCTCAAGGAAAGGTCAGCATTAACAAATGTTCTCCCTCTAGGAAAAATTATCAAAAGTTGTAGAAATTACTCGTCTTACCTATAGCAGGCTTAAAATAAATAGAAAATAATTACCTGCTCAGAATTTAATTTTGAAGTTCAAGTGTACGTGTGATAAAATGTTAATGTTTTAGAATTGAGTGTTCTCCTATTAGACACAGAATTTTATTTTATTTTTAGTTCTTAGAAATGTCACATTTTTGCCATTCTCTGTTGTGCATGGCTCATTTTATCAAGACCACACTTCAAGAAATGATTTCACAGAAACTCATGAGCAGGAGAGGGGAAATCAGGCTGGCACAAGACTCTCAAAGAGTTTGATGGATGTTAGCTACAAGATCAAAGGACTGCTTTGAACAATCTTTCTGCTTTCATTATCTGTTACACTTCAGAATTTAGGAAGAGGAATAAAAAGAAAAAAGAAAGAAGGATGTGGGGTTTGTTTTGCCGGGCTAAAACTTTTTAATAAAAATAGCATTGACAAAAAGCCCTCTAAAGGAACCACCCAGGTATCATCTGATGTGCAGCCTAACCAACACTACTGATTTTGGAGACCCTCAGGTTTGATTCTCTCCAATGCATTTAATACTATTGTACAGCTGTCTAAGAGTAAAAGGGCTGCAAGGATTGGGAAGAGCTGACAAGTGCAGGCAGCAGTGTGTAACAGGGAAATTTACTGATTAGCAAACACTTTTTCACACTGAGAACAATGCGATATTATGTACTTTCAAGATGTCAAAATAGAAATTCTGGCAGCTGAGTGCCAGATGCAATTTTGTAAGAATAGGCTCAAATGGAATGAAGTCTTCTTGTAAGTCATGCTTGTACAGCTAGATAAATGCTCTTGATAGCTTGATTTTTATTTATTTTGCACTCAAGAGGGAAAAGGACATTTAAGATATTATCATATTTACTGTATGAGGGTTTTATCCTCAAAACATTTTACTCTGCCACTGCAGACCTGCTTGCTCTAGGATGAGTTTGTGAAAAGACAGTTTAGAAAACTAGTGCAATATTAGATTAACACTGAAAACTTGAAATCACAGCTTTAGTAGAAGAACTTACCCTTCAAATACTAACTACTTGACAGTTTTGACTCGCTAAATACCATGTAATTACAAATTCAATGCGTGTTCCCACACATTTGTTGTTAATTATGGTTAATATAGCAGACACAAAAGTAATTACCTTCAACAAGAAGAGAGGTTGTAGGAGACAAAAATAATCATGTATTTCCATGTAACAGGGTGCATTCTGTGTTAATCTTCTTTCACTACCTACTGCTTTACTTGTAAGTAAATGACCAATGATTTCCATGCAAGAAAGGACTAACTCAGTATCTTTTCCCTTTAAAACAAGCATTATATATTTGTTTGGTTATGAATTCACTAAACGGAAAAAATTAAGAAGGCAAATGATGCATACAGCTAAATTAAGATGAACTGTGGGAGAATCATCAAAAATTAATGTGCCTTAAACTTCATTCTAAGTTATTTGTCACTCATGGTAGTTTTAATTCTAATTCAGGAAAGCAAACAAATGAACAGGATAAATAAGGTAAAATAAGGCTTTATTTTACCTTAAATGACACAGTGATATAAATGAAGCAGCATTCAAACATGCTCTGTTATTGGAAGTCAGCATCAAGGCACAATATTATATCAAGGGATTAGGACAAAACCTTAGAATTCATGACAGGGCAATTGAGTGCAAATTACAATCTGGAGCTGCAGTGTCACTTTGATGGACTTGCTTTGTTTTTATTTGCTGTACCTGAGAATTTTATTAGCAAGTGCAAGATTGAAGTAGCAGATTTTGCTGTTGAAAGCAGCTTTATGGGTGAGTTTTGCAATCCAAGACAGATGTTCAGAAGCGCTTCTTGCTTTGATGAAAAGTTTCAACATTTCAGTGGACTAATGCTTTGCATTAGAGGTGCAGTACTAAAAAATGGAATTCTGACACTTGGAATATGTCAGTCTTCTTTTCAACCAGGAGGGCAGAGGCTGTTGCTTGCCAGGTCATGCAGCTCAGCTAAGTTGCAGGAATGGGCAGAGAAACAGCAGTGCAGAGAGAATAATTATCAGCATGGGACGACGTCGGTGAAAACCAGTGCTAGTGGCCATAACTGGAACTAAAAGGGAAGTGCCAGTGCATCCATTCCCTTGAAATAAGTTGTTGGCATTCTCATGGCACCCCAGCTGCACCTACTCTTAGAAGTAACAATACGAAGGAAATCGGCATTTACCACTGAATTGTGTCCCAGATAGAGATCTAAAGTCAGCTCTTTACATGTGGCCTGAGAGAACAAGGGTGGAATTTGAGAGAAGAACTGAGAAGAATTCTTTGCTCATTTCAATCTTGAGGGAAAACAGGAGTTTGCTGAAGATGCCAGGCCCCCAAAGCCAATATTTTCACCTCTCTCTCCAACGCTGCTCTAGATTATGCTCAGTCTAGCCCAATCAGCCAAGCATATTTTGCTCTTGAAGTTAAGATTAGGCTCTCAAACCGGAATTGTTGCTAACTAAGGGGAGGCCCTGGTATGAAACGTCCTTGTTTTCCAAGGACACCCTCTATTTCCCATCCATGTCCCTAAAGTATTGCTCAGTGCAGACAAGCAGCAGGGAAGTACCAAGCAATTGTCTTCAGCTGCCTTGATTTCTTTCCTGGAAATTTTCCAGATCTTAAAATTCCAAAGTTTTCATTCTATCAGCAAGTAAGTGGAGAAAATTTTCAGATTTTGGATACTTGCTGAAAACAAAACCAAACCTCAAAATCTAAGCAGTAAGCACACTTCACCTAAATATTGCTTGAAATGAGGATGATGGCTAAGGCAAAGAATTTACAAAAAAATAACAGCTCTGTTATTATAGCCTCTCTTTTGTATAACAAGTCCTGTCTAGATACTTCTGAGATTTCCTTAGACTGTGTTTTAGCTATCATTTGATAAATTGGATTTAAGTGATTTAGACTGATGTCTCATGGCAGAACTTTTACATCACACGCATCTTACATGTTAAAGGACCTTGTATGTTGTTGCTTCTGATGCCTGAATAAATCTCTTAAGCACTTTTACTGATTTAAAAGTGGTGTCTCTCATGCCATCTTCTGGGGAGATGATTGGATTTTCAAATGCACAGCAGTGCACACACTTTCAAATATTTACTGTAAAACTCAGAATTATAACCACCAGCAGCAATTCTTTTTTGTTGAAAGCATATTTACAAATGATTTTTAAAAAGTATTCAATGAACTCTGAGTGAAGTGCTAAATTTTAGAAACATTGCAGATCTACGAGCCTGAAGGGCCGTGACAAATTGGCCGTGTCCTGCTACACTTAGGTTTCAAATCAATTCTAGTTTCAGAAATATTCTTTATATGGTATCCTCGTAGGTATTTATCTTATTCACAGGTAAAATATGTAGGGGTTCCAAAAATTTTTAGTTAGTTTCTCTACATACACTCAATCTTTATAAAGTCTGGGTACTTAATAAGTGCCAGGAGGCTGTTATTTCAAATAAAAGGTTCTGGTTCTCAGACATTAAAGAAGAGTTGGAAGCTGGCATTGACTTTTAATGCTCATGTCTGGCAGGGAAATCATCCTGCCTGGAGACATGGAAGGACCAGTCCACTCAATACATTAAATAACTGGTCAGTCATCAGCTGATGACCTTTTGCTCTTCTGCCTCAGAGGGCATTTCTTTTTTCATTCCTCAGAGAATTTAACTACTGCTGTGAAAGGATTTTGTGAAACAACACCCTGAAACCCCACAGGGATTCATGGCCTACCTGGATTCCTTTTACTCCAAACTCCAGTAGTCATCAGACACCATGTTCCATTCAGAGCTGGCAAGGAAATGATGGTGCCCACTGGTGCTGCCTTGTTCAATCCACTAATTCCCTACTGAGTATTTAACATAAACCAGGCCTGCAGGCTTTACATACAATATTTACCATAGAAATGATGAAGAAATTAATTATTTCTGAATATCTTATTTCTGTGGCATTATTGACCACTCCTTTAGCATCCTTCAAGAGAGGAAGGAAAGACTTCTCAGCAGCTTGGCATTGAAGTTGGAACTGTGCTCCTCGAGGAGAACAGAATCACTGACAGCTTTCTTGTTTTCTCACTAATCCATCAGAGCCCACTTCTTTCCTCTGATAGTTTCATAGACTTGTGTAGGAATTTAGTTTGGAAAAAATCTCTGAAGATCATCTGGTCCAAACACCCACTCAGAACCTGGGCCACTCTGAACTTTTAGTCAGATTGTTTGACAAATTAAAATTTGCAAATCACCACAGAAGGAGATTTGATAACTTCTTTGGACAATCTGTTGCAGTGTTTGATTTTTTTTTCTTAATAGCATTGCAATTTCCTGTGTTGAAATGTCTGTGTGTGGCTCTTGCAATGTGAATGTCAAAGAAAACCTGCCTGTTTATTTTGAATAAAACTGTTCTGCCTCTTGACAAAGTGAGAAAATTTTAAGAATTACTTCTCCATTATTTTGTACTGTGATAGTGGTTTCAAATTTCAAGACAAAGGTGGGGAAAAACCCAGCACTGTGACCTCACAGCCACTTTGAGCTGATATCTGAACTTTCTAATATCCTACAAGTCCTCAGGTGTGTCTTCACTGGTAGAAAAGCAATACCTGTGTAGAAATGCAGGCCGGATGGTATTTCTCATCTGATTACAGCATATTGAGTCAGTTATATGTGAGTTTTTGTAATACAAACTTTTGGCAGAGGATTTGCCACACCATAGGTATGTTTTTGCGGTTTATTTTAAATCCTGTTAATTTTATTCTTCATATAAGTATGTCTGGATATGTGGTAAAAAAAGCTGCTTTTTCCATATCAGAGAACAGGGAAAGTCACCAGACATTACTCTAATTACAGACTCTAATGCAGTGCCATCAAATCTGATTCCTCTGGCAGCAGTTTTCTTTCCATCATCAACTTAAATATATATAATACATACAACCTCCTGGAAATTTAAAATAGTATTCTTTATTCTCCAGTGATCAAAACAGTTCTAACTGATGTCTTTTTACAGTACCAGTCCTGTTCTTCAGTTTTATCAGGGATTTTTCAGTTTTTCCTTCACAGCTTCCCAGATTCCCACATTTCCTCAGCCATGTTTTGCTTTCTAACACTGGAAGGATGTTTTAACTTCTGGGAAAGGTGATTCCTGTCCCTATTTGCCGCTCTAAACATCTCATTCCACTCTCACACAGAGTGTGTTATTCTCTGTGTTAAATCTTCCCTGTCACCAACTTCAGCAAGGAAACAGTAAAGACCTTTTTAAGTTGAAACTCAGTTGTACTTTTTGATTGAAACTGAGAAGCTGAAAACATTAACCACAGATGGAAGTAGGACGACAGAATATCATATGGAAATGTTTTAGGAAATTTTAGGCAAATAGGATTTATTTAGGCAATAAGTGTTGGTGTTGTACCCACGTTTTGCACCTGCATTCTATTTTAAATTTCAAAATAAAGCATAAAATTATTAAGCTAGCTATGAAGAAAATATTTTTTTTTAATCCATTACATTTTTAAACCAAACACTTTCTTTTTTCAATGTTGAAAGGGATGCTTTTGCAATTGCAGTGGAAAGGAGTAGATAGCAACATTTTTTTTTCCTTCAACTTTCCAAAATAAAATACACATATGCTCACCAGTCACAGATGTTACAGGCAGAAACCACACACGGCCTATCAGGCTACTTAATACAGAACAGGGTTGCTGTTCACTTTTCTAATAATTTAGTCTCCTTATCTCCTCTTTGAGTATAAATAGAACGTTAAATCACTTCCATTTTTATGAGGCTCACATAAGAACACTGACAGTAGTATTCTGTCTGGCTCCAAGGCTTTTGGTACCTGATTTATCCAAAACTTACTCGATTCTTTGCTTAGAAAAAAAGAATCACCAACCAAAGAGTTATTACCAACCAAATTTTTAGAGCCTTTTTGTCTCTGCTTGTGTCAAATTTCTTCCTCAAATGTGTGAGTTATCCATTACTACTTCCAATGTCTCCTGTCACTTAGGAGATACAGGTTTTATGTTGCTCCAATGCAAGGCCACAATTCTTCCCTGTAGCTCTGTTCAATCTGTCATAGACTTGTCCACCACAGTAATGGCTTGGACCACTTCTGGTGTGTTCTGCACTTCCACAAGATTCCAAGAAAGGACATTATAAATCAAAGCTTTGCACAGAGTTTTTATTTGGTGTGGCTTTTCTTTTTCTATTTTTAGCCAGTGTTTAAGGGTTGTTTTTTTTTTTTTTTAATTAGGTGCATCACCCTTTTTTTTTTACATTTTATTTTAATTTTACTTTTTAGATATCCACACTTATTTTTCTAAAATAAGTAAATAGACAATATATTCCCAGGTATTAGGTATCTATTTTGCTGACTTCATCTAGAAAAATCACCTGTTTCCTGGCTGGAAACACTTCCTGAAAGCAGGTAAATCCTTTCTAGCAATGCCAGTCCCACCCTGAATTCCAAACAGAGGCTTCACCACCTTGTGGAAGATCTGAGTATGGGGAAGAAGTGTGTGGTAATTCTCTTCAGGAGTTGCATTGGTTGTAAAAGCTGTTGTTAAGTGAGTGAGACAGGATGAAGAATAGAACATGTGAGGATCTGGTTTTTCATTAAGAACCCTCATTTATACTAACAAATCACTCTTGAGAGGTGCACAGTTTTTCTGTTATTTGATTATTCCAGAGGGTGCCTTTATTAGAAAGGGATTCTAACACATGACCTCCTGGAAACCATGCTAATTATGTGATGATCATGATAATTAGTATTATCATCTCTAAGGTCCCTTCCAAACCAAACCATTCTATGACTGTGTCTACATGAACTGATTTCACAGTGGGAATTGCAGGAGTGTATTCATCCATCACAGCCCACCCAACTTCAGGGTTACCTAAGTACCTTAAGAAAATTGTCAGGTTTGTAAACAGTTGTTATTTCTCATTTAGGATAGTCATTTATCACTGGTGGTCACTTTGGGCCAACCTGTGACTTGAACAAGTATTTATTTCTGAAAGGAGATAGCAAACACTCCAGAAGAACTTGGATGAGAAGCTCCCATTCCAAGGGCAGGAACTCAGCTAAAAGACTGTTTCTTGCCCCACATAATCTAGTCACATTTCCACAGTGTCTCTTAGTTTGTGCTTCTGTAATATTTAATTTTATGTGAGTGACAGACTTTAAAGGTTTTCGGGTCGATTTTCTGGGCACTTTGTATTATGATAATGTAAATTTTTACATCTTGACTTACCCCCTGTCATTTTTTCACATTTTTTATCCTCGAAAATTTTACTGCTCTCTCCTCTTCTTGTGGCCACCTTTTAAAACCCATTTTTGAGTTCATTTACCTGATGTCTTACATTATGTGGCCCCCTGCTGTCTCGTAACGCTGCAGGATATGCGAGATAATCACTACCAAGTGAGCAGTAGCAGTTAATAGCAATCAGGAGAGAATCGATGAGTGTATTTTCACTTTGAGGTGTCCAGCTTGTTTTTCTTTAGTTTGGTTTCTGAGGGAACTTACTCGAAACGTGTATACATTTATTGATTCGCCTGCCAGGGCTGGCCATGAGATGATGAATAATCAAGCCTAAATAAAGGAAATCGCTTGAAGTGGCTAAGTGGAGAGTTAAGAAGGTCAGGCAGGCAGAAAACCAGTTCTAGGGGTTTCGTTGTAGGTGTAGGTGTCTTCTCTGCTTTTAATCAGAGCCAGTATTTTGGTTTTCTGCGCTGCTCGCATAAGGGCAGCCCTCACCTGAGTAATTTGATATTTCTGCTGGCCTGTGCTGCCCTGCAGTAATAAATGATCAGTTGTGTGGGACGCTGGGAGAAGTCAGTCGCTCTTCTGTGCCTGCAGAGCTGTATGTTAGCTAAGGATGGTACTTAGCCAAACATTAGCAGCTTCATTACCTCCTTGCAGGGATTAACTTTATACTGCATAACAAAGGTTTTACATTTTTCCTTTGTATTTTAGAGTCAATGGTAAAATCAGAAAACTGTTAAACACAGTGATTCCCTCAAATTTTTTCAGCACATAAGAGCATCATTGCTGTTAGCACATCACTGTCCTCCTTTTTACCTTGTGAGGGAATAAAACCACCCTTTTCAAGTACATGTACTCCCTGCTTCAACTTTACTGAATTAGATCACCATATTAAGTTAAGCAGTTGAACAATAACCCTTTATAAATAGGCCAACTTCAGCTTTATTTTTCTACAGGCATGAGGAAGAGTTACAAATTACGCTAGAGCTTGAACACCAATAGCCTGTAGCTAATTAAAATTAATTACTGGTTTAACAGATAGTTATATGCATAAAATTGGCAAGAGCAATGAAAAATGGAATGTTAAACTCATAGTTTAGTACTAAATTTCATCTAGGGGGTTAAAAAAGATACATCCATATAGATATTTGTCTTTATAAACAGTGGGAAACTGGGGAAATCAGAATGAGACAGAAAATGGATAGCCTGAAAGTCATTATAACCAAATATGGCGGGTTTTGGTTTGTTGTTTTTTTGGGTTTTTTCCATTAAATTCAGAAACCCAAAGGAAAAGAAAATATGTGGAGATGGGAGGAAGGGCTGAAGGTGATCAAGATTCAGAGCCTTGAGGTGGCAGAGCCAGGAACAGTATTAGTTCAGGCAGTGTTACTCACCACTATCTCCAAAGGAGCCTGAAGCTTGGTGAATGGGAAGGTAAAAGTAATGATCCTTTAAATCTGGTTACAGCCCTGTTGTAATTCTGGTTTAGTGTAGTGAGGGTTTACAGAATCCCTGGTAGTCCTTGCAATGAGATTTACATCTTTGTGCTCCATTTTTTTGTTATGCATTTATACTGATAGTGGTCAATGCACTTGTGAAAAACCTGTTACACCTTACATAATACCCAAAAAAAGGACATGAGGACAGGGAGAAAACTTCCTACAAAAATGGGGATGATCTACAGGCTGCTGGGATTTTAACGATGTTTTCGTGTCTTAGAATTTGGGCATATTGTTGTATGTTGGTTTGGAATAGAAGGAATCTGGGACCTACATGGAATTTATAAATAATTGCTGGGTCTTCACTAAGAGGCTCACTAGAAGTTAAAATGCTGGCAAACCAGCTTTGGAATGCTGCTGCTTGTCCTTCTGGGATTGCAATGGAATGTGTGGCTGAGTAATCTAGCAAATGTCACTGAGCCACAGCTCCAAATGAAATTGAAGCAAAAAAAAAAACCCCTGAATGTTAAGGTTCAAAGCAAGATTACTGCTATGTCATTTTCACAGGATGAAGGTTTTTGTATAAGCTCAACTTTAACCACACAATAGAGGAATTTTCTCTGTTCAATGGCCTTCACTCTCCCTCTCGCTGTTCTTGAGTGTGCCAAGGCTTCAGTTATGGAGAAATTCAGTTTCCTGCTTTCTGTGGAAATCATAATTTCTTTACTAACAGTGCTATATAATTGTAAACAAATCCTGGAGAACAATCTGCAGGGAAATAAACATCCACTAAAGACTACTGGCTTCCACCCAGTTGTGAATGAAATAATCCATTATCTCAGATCCCTGCAACTAACTTCTGTTTAAAAATGAATGTTTAAGTCTGCATCAGAGCACAGTAAGATCTTCTGTGTAAAATTTCACTCTTGGGATAGTAGTTGAGAACACTGCTAGACTTTTAGCAAGTTAAGTGGCACAGGAATGGCCTGTAACTAGGAAACTTCTTGGAAATAAGAGCGAGTTTGTTCAAGAAGAGTCAAGTTTGTTTTCCAGTCTGCCACAGTGTAATACCATAGCAAATGAGCTCTGTTGGCTGTAAACTAAACCTTAAATCATCACATTCAATACTTTCATTTTTTCTACCCTATTTTGTATCCTATTTCCCAATATCCACCAATGCAGTGGCATCCACTGCTCTATGTTTCACCTGCTCCATTCATTGCATTCCGTAAAATATCTGTCTTGTGTCAGGATATAAACACAAATTTTACTTACTAGATATAGAAGAGTAGATACATATTTTTTTGATCACAAAAAAAGGCCCAACTGAAAAACACAGTTTTTTTCTGAAGGTATCTGTTAGAATATAGTGCTGGTTTTGTTTTCATAGTAGGTGAAAAAAAAGTTTGGCTGTCAGCTGGATAAACACATTTCTTATTATTTTAACCAGTGTTTCACATTAATCCAGCTTTTTTTACCCCACTTTTAAAAATTGATAGTGATAAACCTCGTAGGTTTTGAGTACGGAATTTACACAGGCTTAGTTTGGACTGCAAGCTCTTTCTACTTGTCTTATTAGGCTGTTTTTAATACCTGAACCTAATCCGTAATTGCATTAGCCTTGTATTGTATTTTGTATTGCCCTTGACTTTATTCGTAATTGACTTTTCTCCAGGAGACAGAATTACCTTGCAAGTACATGTAAGTCAGCACCAAATTTGACTCCATGAATATGGAAAGGAGCTGTGCTTAAGGAGAGTGTTAAATTGACCATGACAGTGGCTCTGGCTGAGCCTCTGTGGACTTTGCCACGAGTGTTCCTGTGTTCAAAGAGAGAAGAAAAGCTTGTTCTTGATTACTTGAGAGAGGGGTAGGTGGGAAAACAGAGCTGGACATGGTGGTGAGTGCAGAGAATCCTTACAGAATTTGGTTTGCCTTTCACTGGGCAATTCAGAGAATAGAAAGGGAAGGAGATCCAGGATAGCTGATGAAAGAAGTGGTTAGATGCAAGAATAATAAATAAAATTGAGTTTTACTGAGGTTGCTAGCTGTCTAAAAGATGATTGTTATTATTACTGTCCTTTCTAGATGCGTATTCCAGGTGGATCAACGTGGTTCTAAACATGAACCTCGACAGACATGCCCTGATGAGGAGGTAGAAACTGGTCTTTTCTGAAGGCAAAAACTTATTTTTTCTATTTCCTTGTAATTTCCTTCCTCTCCAGTAATCCTTGAGGGATAAGTGGAGCTCTGTGTGCTTAAAGCAATTTACCTGGTGAAGGAGACCCTCCCCTCATGTGCTTGAAATGTGCCTCCTATAGAAACTTCAGTCTGGCATTTGAAGGGCCCAGAGTTCTTGTATGATGCTTCAGGGAGGGCTGCTCTGTTGTGAAGTCAGGGACAGCAAATAGAATTACTCCTGAATATCATAGGGCTTGAAATATGGAGAAATAGTTTTCATCTCTCTGCAGCCTTTCAGATCAGCTTCTGACATCTTCAGACCCAGCTAGGTGCTTCAAAGTGCCAAAATGGGGCAGGTGAGGAGGAAATCTGTGGCTGTTGTGAGTGGCACACTGTGAATTTTACTGTGTTTCAGTAGACTGGATCCTCCTCTTTAACTCCTTTGAGTTCCCATTTTTGTGACATTGTCGTGTCCCTTGTAATTCATCCCCTCTCTTTAATTATTCACCCTTCATTAATACGTATTTCTACGACCAGTAAGAGTGAGACAGGAGAATTGATTGGCATGGCACCTCTGAGGCACTTAAGCCAGTGTGTTGCCTCCAGACTGGCAGCCTGTCATAACCCTAATGTTTCATGCATGGAGAACATAATAGTGCTGTAAAAACAACACCAAAGTTCATCTCTTGGCAGAAGCTCAGCTCTTTGCTAAGGCTTCTGCAAAAACCAAGAGGAAACCTCTTTGGGAAGATAGAATTGACACAATAATGTTAAATTTAAACTCAATTCATTGTTTGCTGGGAATAATGAGAAATCAGAACATAAAAAAAAAACTTCTGGGGAAGGAAGGTTTTACAAGAAACCTACAGAAAATGCAGATATTTTTCCCAGCCTTAAATTAGCAGGAGAGGTTTGTATAAAATGCGATCTGCAAAGCATTATTGAGCTAGATGATACTGAGAGGCCCTCCATCTAAATACCATAATTGAAGAGCATTGTGTACCTTGGGTATACAATGTTATTGATTGCTAGATGCATATTTAATCATTGGCAAGAAATGCAGCAATGACCTTGGGAGATGAGCCTAAAGGGGTCACTTAATTTTTCTTGATACATGGACATCAGCAAGAGTTCCAGTCGGGAGGAAGTGTGAGGGCCTGAGGGTCTGAATTCAAACACAATTCCTCACACCAGAAACTATTCTACAGGTGTGCCCTACAGGGTACTACAGAGTAAGTTTTATCAGAGGCTTAAAATAAGAAAGCTTTGTGTGGACTCCTGGACTGATAAAATAGCCCAGTTTGGTTTGTGAGGTTTTGAGATATTACACGGATTTATCGTGGCGCCCTCCAAACATGCACTATAGATCATTTAACTCTAGCTGAGCCTTTTTTTACCAGTAATTTCACAAGTCAGGTCACAGTGAGGGTACCAAAGTGTTCAAATGTCAAGAAATAGCACTGATGCCCAAAGAAAGAGTGCTGAAGATCAGATAAAATAGGCATATAAAAGAATACAGTGTTAACACTCAGTGCTCCTCAGTTCTCAAACCCATTTTTACTGGTTTGGTTTCATTTTTTTTAATAAGATTAAGAGCAAATCATTCATCCTCAGTATTTATGTCTGTTCCTGTGTACATTCTTGATGTAGCCCTTGCTGTTTATATTTTCCCACGTTTTCTTTAGGAATTTTCTGAGTTTGCAAGTCTTGCTCTCTTGGTTTTGTTGGAGACACAGGTACCCAGAGCCATCATAAAACTTGCCAGCTTTTTTTTTCCTTTATCCATTCAGATGTGCTGCTCTCATCATCCACTCTGGGATACTCTGCCACTCCTTTGGTAGTTCCAGGGAAGAAGTAGGCACATTATTAATTATAAGAGTCAGCATCAACACAACTTATGGTAGTTGAAGTACAGTGCATGGAGGGGATTCTGAATTTTTATGTGTTTAAGTAGCCCTGCAGTCTTAAAAATATAAAGGCTCTTGGTATTTTAAAGACTTTCAAGTGCTTTTATGCCTATGAATAAAAGCACAATGGCTCTTACCGCACCTGCACTGTCCAGATAGACTGGAGATAATAACTATTGCTGAAAAGTCTGTTTAAATTTGCAAACTCATTTGTGCCATGTGCAATAATGGACATTAAGTGCTCTTTGGAGCAGGCAACCAGTGATTTTTCTCTTGACATTAAAAATGGAAATCATTATTATTACAAATGATATGAAATGAGCAGATTTACATTGCACTAATGCAAGCTGGTTTGTGCATGGAAATAAAAATCCATCTAAGATGAGCTGGTAAGTGGGCTTGACCATATATTTAAAGTAATGCTTGATTAATTTTTTCTTAATTACACAGTGAGCAATGTTGTCACTACAGTACATTAAAACCTTACCAAACCTCGCCACCCACTTGGACACTTGCAGAGGTTTACTGAATTCTGTGAATTAACAAAGAAATAGGCATGATGAAAAAGTCAAATTTACTGCACCACAGTGTTTCTTTACTACAAAAATGACAATTTTAATATACCTTTTTATATATAATATACACTGTCATTCTATTGCTAATGAATATTGGTAATTGATTGTCAAGATGATGAAGTCTTACTAAGGAGACTTCACTGTAGCATTTGCTGTGTCATCTCTGAGGACAAAAGAGACAGATCTAGAGACAGACACTTGTGATAATGTTTGCATATTTTTAAGATGCAATTTAAGGGGTTTACTGCACATTAATTCAGATTTTGGTTACTGCCTTGCTTTTGTATTAACAGAGTGATACAGATAAATCAGGAATGGAATGTTCCTCTGGTTTTGAAGGAAGTGAATATATTGGAAAAAGTTTGTAATGAATAGAAAGGGAGGATGAATGGAAGTTGGAGCTACAGTGTGCTTGAGCAGAAAAGTCAGGAAGCTTTTATTCAAAAACTGAGCATGACACCTTTCCACTAACCTAATGCAGGGATCCAGCACACACTATTCTCACCCTAAAGCCTAGGTAAGGCTTTAGAAGGGTGAAGGTCTGTGCTCAGTCTCTGGTCAGGAATCACAGTATCCCTGCTTAGGACCAGGAGAAGATACAGTATAAATACCACTGGATATTTTAGTACTGTCAATAACTAAGCTGAAACCACTGCTGACTAATGTGATGGGAGCTGCTGTTTATCAGCTGGGGCAGCTAAGTCACTTAATTCTTCTCCCATTAGAAAGGATTTGCGTGACCTTTTCTTTGAAAAACATTAATCCATGCAGTGTTTGGGAAAAGCCTTTGTCATTAGACAGAGGAAATCCATTCAGTTTGGGTAGGCACCTACCAAAGAGCACATTTTCTGCTGTCTTCTGCAAGGCAGCAGATGATGCTGCATCTGCTGGAGTCAGAAGACAGCAGGGAGAGAAAGCAGCCACTGTCTCCTGCCTTGCCGTTCACTGAAATTAATCCAGGAACCACAGCATTAATGTAATTGTGGTAAAATAGAAATCAGACTGTTCGAATCTGCTTTGAAGGTAAAAAAACCCTGCTGTGCAAAGAGGTGTGGTCATAAACATTGTTTAGATTGGAAAACGAAGGCCTGGAATGCTAACAAATAACACATATCCATGTCTTTTGCACACTTCCAGGAACGGTGACTCCACCACTTTCCTGGGCAGCCTCTTTCAGTGCTTGACCACCCTTTCAGTGAAGAAATTTTTCCTACTATCCAGTCTGACTCCCCTGCTGCAACTTGAGGGTGTTTTCTCTTGTCCCAACACTTGGGAGAAGAGCCCGACCCCCGCCTGGCTACAGCCTCCTGTCAGGGAGTTGTAGAGAGCGATAATGTCTCCCCTGAACCTCCTTTTCTCCAGGTGAGACACCCCCAGCTCCCTCAGCTGCTCCTCATCAGACTCCCCACCCTCAGCTCTATTGCTTGGGCAAGAAAAGAAGTCGAATGGAAGTGAGAATTTTGCCTTTAATAATTAGTCACTTTCAATAACAATAGGCTAGTGTTGCAATTTTAATGAATTTAAGGGTCTGTGCAATTAAGAGTTGTAAATGCTCCATAAAGCATAAAAACCCATAGGGTATCAGAGTGTGCCATCCTTGCAGTGTGAGGCTGTGTGGATGGGAATGTGGCTGTCAGGATGCAGCCAAATTCTTTAACTACAAATTGGAAGGGATGTGTTGCTGTTCAAGCCTTGCTTGCTGCAGCTGTGCAGAACTTTCCCAGCCTCTGCTTTGCCATGCAGAGATGAGAAGCAGCAGAGGCAGATGGAAAAAGCAATGTATTTTTTTTCCAGAATCAAGGAAAAATATTTCAAAGACTGTATTCCCAAAAAGCCAGGACACTTAAGAAAATATTTGATTACGGCGTCTCTCTGTCTTTTAATGTTGTTTTCCCACCCTTCCCTCTTTAGAGGCAGTTCTGAAACAACAGATTCTGCCTCAGCAGCTTGGCTGCTATTTGAAAGGTGAGTGAACTCCCTAATTAGGAGAGCACAGTTTCTACTTGCTGCTCTTCAGCATGACTAGGGAAAGCCAAAAGTGTGCAGGGTACAGGTGCCTGGTCACCCATGTGATCCATGATGTGAAGTGGTATAATGAGGAGAGAGCTGGGTTGCAAGGCAGATGTTCTGGACCTTTTAATTACATCTCATGCATCAAGTTGTAGCTCTGTTGTCATGGAAACTGCTTTGCCTCTCTGTTCTGCATTGCTGCCACTGTGAAGTCCTAGGCACTGTGAGGAGAAAACCCAGAGAAGGATCCAAACAATACATTATTAAATAGTTTTAAATTAATATTAATAGCACTGATTTGTCTGATTTGGCATTTACCTTTCTTCAGATGAGGTAACCTAATGGTTTTCCCAGTGATGAAAGAGCCTAAGCACTGCATTTTTAAAACGAAAGTATTATTTTTCCAACTTTTGTTTTCCGTAGTTTTGAGAGTCTGTCACTTCTGAGAGCTCTGAAGTTAAGATAATCTACTTGTTGTTTGGAATGGGCTACCAAGGAATCACCTGGAGCAGTTAGAGAATGCAAGTACAGCATGCTCAGAGCTAGAAAGTGAGGGGTTTTCCCTGTGCAGAAATCCGTTTGCTCACACTCCTAAAACTGCTGTTTGTCTCCAGTTTTGGAGGTCTGTTTTGCCAGTGCTAACATATTAAGCAAGGTGCCCTCTGAAGTTAGATTAACAGAAAGAAATTTCTAAACAAAGCCAATTCAGTTTTTAGTCAGAATTAACAAAGCATCTTCAGACTCAGACTCTGAAGATCTGCTTGATATGAGCATGGACTGTGGAGACACCTCAGTGCCTCTGGCAGCTTCCAAAAATAAGGATCTAATGCCTTCCTTTTTCTAAGGTTAAAGCATTTCATGCATCTATTATATAGAAAATGTAATATGGATATAATCTGCTGGTTTTAATGCTGGAGTTGCACTGACAACTAGCGAAGGAATATCCAGCTGTTAAAAATTATTGCTGTCTTTTCTACCCCACACAAGTTCTGTGCCTACTTGAAGAGAATAACATTCATATGCTGTGGTATTCACATGCAGAGCACAAAAAAATGGATTATCATGTCCTTAAGAGGAGGAGGGCAAGTCTGGTGTGAGATAACCAGCATTGTGTTTCACTGGAATGAATTTTCAGAAGAGCTTTGAAGAGCAGTGTAACAATACTTGAATTGAAATTTCCAGATATCATTACGTTTCTCCTCCATTATTGACATTTATCTTTTATCCTCCTTGTTCCTCTTTGTGGAATAACTAATATGCAAAAGGAGCCATGCCAGACTCACTCAAATATATTTAAAAAATGGGCTAAAATAGAATAGCCTTCCTAAATAACAGAGAAAAGGAGGAAGCTTTAAATGAATCTACAGAGTATAGAAACAGGACTGAGGAAAATGATGTCCTGCACCAGGCCTTGAAATGGAAGTTATGACACAAAACCCTTAAGTAGAAGCTTTCTAAATCAAATTGTCATTAAACCTGGGAATGTTTTTAGGCTTAATATGACTCTAAGGCTTGTATTTCTTTCTTCTCTCACAGAAAGGCTGAATTTACTTTGTTGGCTGTGTGTCTGGGCAGACTTGTTCTGTACCTGGGACATGGTTGCTGTAAAGAAGTCAGGAATAAGGTAAGAATTCAGAAGTAAGTTGAGAAGTCAGAAATAAGTAAATGCTTACTGCATTCCAGCCAGCAAGTAAGAGATGGGAAAACAAGTGTCTGACTTTCACAAGACTTCAAAAATAGGCTCAACAAGGGAATGACTGGGGGAATTTCAGCTCCCAGCTCAGCCGTTGAGTGCCACATAACCTTAGTGGTTTGAAAGTGTCATGGTTCAGCTGCCTATAAAGTCTCAATATCCTGGGAGGAAGAAAAACGGTATTTTTAAACAGAGGCAGATTTTCAGAAAAGGCTAGGACTCCAAATTTAACAAAGATTATTCTCTGAAAAATCTTGTCATTCCAAAGTGTTTCCTCTGAATTCATAGCCATAAACACTCCCTACTGTATTTACTTCTGAGGGCTTTATTTCAAGCTCTAATGGAATCCATAACTTTAGCATTAAAAAAGCCTTGGACTCTTCTCTTTAGTAATGTGAAAGAACCATAAATCAGATCTTGGAGGGGTTAAAATGTCTTTTGGAGAGAGGGTAAGAAGTTCTTTCTTTCAAAGAATCATCTTGAGATGGCTGCTGGTGGAAATGGAACTCCTGGAGTTGTTTGGTTGGCAGTCATAAAGTCATGAGGAACAGGGCAGGACAGCAAAACTTCATCTGTCAGGACTAAAAGTATCCAGGGGTGCTTTAAAGCTTATACAAGCATGAAAATAACTTTTTTTCACCAATATCTAATTTGGACAATCTAAATCCTATACCAATAAACTCAAAATTATGGCTGCGCATTTGTTTTTGTCAGATTCAAAAGCTGCTAATATTCATAGGCCCCCTAAAACAGTTTTCATTGGAACTGGAACATTTGGTTTTTAGGTTTATAGCTTTTTCAAATAAAATTGAAAGAGATTGTGAAGAAGTGTTGTAAATCACTTTTTGAAGTGAGTATTTTACCAATTTAATGTATGTTTTGGAGTAAATTATTTAATCTCACTGCCCACCATTGGCAAATTTGGTTTGATGACACTCCTCCACTTCAAGGAGGCAGTAGTATTCTCATGCTTTCGATCTCTAAGAAGTCTTATGAGGATAATTGCATTAAAAATCTCAAGTATAGTACAGCAGGGAGAGCTGTTACCTCTGTGTGCATATCAGAAATGTAGAGAAATTCATCAAACAGGCATTTGAAAGACTAAATAACACACCTTACCTCTTTTTCTTTGGGGTGTAAGAGGGTGATTGACTGGACTTTTCTTTATTTGTATTGCTACACAGAGATTTGCTATAAAGATACAAAATGGATGCATAAAAAGAGCCAAAATTCAGTCAGAACAATTAACAAAATCCAACACCCAGGGCATATGCCTTGGATTTTGAGATGAGCAACACTGATTTTCTTGTTTCCAGAATATCCTCTTTGGTACCTGGAAGAGTTATAAGTAAAGTGAAAAAGCAATGAAAGTCAAGCTTTTAAGGATTGCTTACTGAGATGAGTTTCAAATTCAGTTCAGTCACCAGCAGAACCATCCTGGATACTGGAAACAAACTGAATACTTCCCTCTTACCCCTATCTCTCATACTGAAAATGTATAAAAGATCCATGTGATTGAAACCTTTCCTGATGGTGTGGGTGAGTGAGGACTCAACATGAGATAAACCTGCACCGTGTAAGGTCTTTGCCAGGACTTGGATTTTGGCTCTTCTGACATGCATAAAATCCACAGGTAAAGCTTTTTTTAGAAGTCTTCAGATCTGTCCTCAGATCCACCTTATCCTATCGCCATTAATCCCTTTGAATTTGGTTTGAGGAAAGCAAGTTTTGGACTGTAGAATTATTCCATGTGCATTCCAGAACTGGAAGATTATAAAGTTCTTACTTCAGCCCTGGAACTGTCTGAAATGAACCTCCTGGGTGTATTTCTGCCTGCCCAGCAGTGTCATAAAATTTTTAATGCAAATTTCAAAATGTGCAATGTGTAGTGTAAAATATAAAAATGCCTGTGGAGAAACCTGTGGCCACCAGCTATTGTGGTTTATAAAAAGAGAATTAGCTACTTTAGACTTTTTTGTTGTTGTTGTTTCCAACCCTTGTTACTCATCACAGCAGACTGAGTAGTCTCATGGTTCTCCTTCAATATTGCAAAGTAAGTTAATTTATTGCTCTGTGTGAGCCAGTTGCATACTCAAAAGCACACACAAGAGGAGTCACTTAAAGTACTTTTTTTTCTGTCATGAGAGTATGACTCATGCATTTTTATCTGTACCCACTATCTTGCCAACATTTTTTGTTGAAAATCTGCCAGGGAAGAAAAAGATGAATATTTAAATACTTATGACATTTTTAGTAAAGTGCTCATGATCGCTGTGATAAATAATACAATCATTTAAATCTTGTGTGCAGGAAAAAATAAAACAACTCAATTATTTTTATTCAGTATTCTGGGCACTTTACAGCACAAAAGGTATCCAAGAGAGTGCGGTAATTTGATTTTCTTTTCCTTAAACATTCCTAGCCTTTTCAGGAAGGAACAACGAGGTTTTTTCTCTCTGGATGGGCATCAGGCATGGATGTGAGATTGCTTATCAGTTTCTGACTTTTCAAAAATGACATCATCTCTCTGTTTCTCAATTTCTTGACTGAAAAGGAATAAAAAAGTATCATTAATACTTTTTTTTTAATTGGGGTTAGGGTTAGGGATATACTAGGGCTAGGGATACTGCTATTGATAGCTACTAATGAGAATTATAATGTTATGGATAACTATTGTTAATTTTTTCCCCATTATTTCTTTCTTGATAGTATTGTCTTTCTTTCTGCTTAAAAATTGTCAATGAGCAGAAGGATTTTGCTCAGTGTGTTTGTTGAAAAATATTTGCATATAGAGTAGGTGAAGAATCAGTGATCTAGGGAAAATTTACGAATATTTCTTGGTGTGTTTGTTTAATGGATGCAGTCTGTTTTAGCTTCCTGCAGGCTGGGTTTGTGGCTGCAGCAATGACAAGTGGTGTAGCTAAACTGCTAGGACTCCCTAGGAAGAGTTTTCTTTATTGCACTTGTTCTTTATAAAATCACAAGTGATTTAGGAACAAAAATGTTGCTGATTTTCAACAGGAAAAAATAAATCCAGGGAAATCACATGGGTAATTTTGGATATCTTGCTCCTACAGTATAGTTTATAAAGCAACCAATTTATTTTAAAATGTAATTGAAATATATCTGTCAGTGCAGTTTCCTCCAGAGTGTGACATAATGGTCATCCCTGCCTCCTCCATAAAGGTCTGCCATAGTCAAGACACCTCTTTTTTGTGGTGGTTGTATCTCTTGTCTGTAATACCTATGTAGTCTATAAAAATTGGATAATCCACCCTTTTGTGTAGTGCTTTGTGCATTGTAACTCAAAGCTGGCCTTGCAGATGATATCACATGTAAAGAAAAGTAAAAAGATACTGTGCCAGCAGTACTCAGTGAGAAAAGAAAGATTTCCATTCCCAATTCTGAAATGGCATTTACAACAGTTTCTCTCTTCAGCTGTCTCTCAGGCCCAGAAGGCCAGCGTGTCCCCTGGCCTGATCTCACTTGAAATGCGTCTGTGCAGGTGTGCTCTGAAATGGAATAGTTTGTCTGGAGGGAGTTCACTGGGAGATTATTTCCTGTTTTCATCGGGTATTGCACAAGCATTGAGCACTGATAAGAAAGCTCAATCCTGATTTATTTGGCAGATCATGTAGCAGCCCTCCAGGTGAGCCAGGCTCCTTCTGGAATGCCTTGTCTAGCCCCAGGCTGCGCTGCCTGCACTACAGGACAAGGGCTGGGTGCTGGGTGCTGGCAGGAGAGTCCTCAGTCCCTCATAGCCTCTGCCCTCACCCTCTGCAGTGCACTGGGCATGGGATGCCAATCGTTTTATCATCATGCATCTTGGATTGATGGAAAACAGCCCAATACTCCTGTTGTTCTTACCCAGTTCTTGGAGAGTTTCGTGGAAGTACTTAGGGAGATGGATAACAGAGTAGTTTTGTTTGCTGGTGCAATGCCTCTCAACTAGTGGAAGAATATTTCAAGCTTACTGACATGGTAAAAGGGATGAAGGAAAAAGTATTAATTAAATGCTTGAATTCAAAATTCTCCAAAATTATGTCGAGGAAGACAGGCCTTGGTTTTCCTTTTGCTGAAAAGGGGTCATGGTAGCAAATATATTGAGCCCTTGTATGTGCCCTGCCATCTGAATTTAAACATGATGTAGCGGGTTGAATTTGGAAACCGGGGGGAAACACCAATTTAGTGTAGACGGTTTCACTTAATATTTCTTTTGTGTGAGACAAAAATTAGGAGAAAACAAAGCAGGCACTAAACTTGCAGAATATAAGAGGTTTATTCAACAGACAAGGAAGAAAAAAACAAACTGCTGTGGTGTAACACATCTTTTCCATGATAACTTACAGATTGCTATACTGCAAGACATGGACCATTACATGGGTTTATTAATTTTTTAAGGATAATTATTTCGGCTTAGACGCAAAGGGTTTTCTTGCCACTAGCCCACTAGCTTTTAAAAGCTTTTTTCTCTCTTTGCTTTTAAATAGCTTGGCATAGGCACTTACACAACCTTTACGAGCCAAAATGTGAATTGTCCATCCCCCCATGTAATTTGAATGGTTTAAAAAGATGATCTTAAAGTTCTTTACCACAGCGTGCAGGGAGGTTTTTCAAGCNCAGCCCAATACTCCTGTTGTTCTTACCCAGTTCTTGGAGAGTTTCGTGGAAGTACTTAGGGAGATGGATAACAGAGTAGTTTTGTTTGCTGGTGCAATGCCTCTCAACTAGTGGAAGAATATTTCAAGCTTACTGACATGGTAAAAGGGATGAAGGAAAAAGTATTAATTAAATGCTTGAATTCAAAATTCTCCAAAATTATGTCGAGGAAGACAGGCCTTGGTTTTCCTTTTGCTGAAAAGGGGTCATGGTAGCAAATATATTGAGCCCTTGTATGTGCCCTGCCATCTGAATTTAAATGTGACCTGGTCGCCTCCTCTCGGTGCTGTGGGCACAGAGCTGTTTCGCCTGGAGGAACACGCCAAGTACTCACACTCTCCTTATCACTGCTGCATTAATCTGTACATTTTGAGTACATTTATTCTTGTTTTATGCACCGATCCTTGGAACTTGGGTATTCTCTCAGTCGCCTCCAAATAACTTCATGGTAATGCTGGTTTGGAGATTCATGTACCTGTTCAAGGAGGACAGGGATTCACTCCCTGTATGTACTTGGTGTAGTATAGACACAGGTTTAAACAGTACTCTGTGTGTGTGCTTTTATCCCAGGATAACACAAAGTATTTCAATAGAATTAGGGCAGCAAACCCTCCTACCCCACAGAGAAAGAGCACACACACACACAGACGCTGCTTTTAGCAGAGTAGCCGACATCCCAAAAAATTACAGCCTGCTTTGCTTCCTGATGACTCCTGTGGCTACTCCATGTAGCCATTCCCCTATTTGCTCTGCATCATAATTTCAGAGCTGGCTACAAGGCTTGCTTAGGAGGATTTATGGCCACCAATCTGGCTGCACTTAGCCATTAAAGAGCATGGTAGGTGCAGAGTATCTGGGAAGGATAAATCAGACCACAACAAGGTTGATATAACATTGAGAGACTACTCTAAAGAGAATATTACCGTCCAGAGAAAGTCATATAGCCTGTACAAAACCTAGAAGAAACAAGTAAATTGTTAAGACTTAATTTTGCAATCAGGAAATATATGCTGGTAGGTTGTGAGAGACAACTAATGCTAATTGTGGAATTAATTGTTTTGTTGAGTTTTGACGGCTTTGTTTCCATCAATCCACTGATGTTTATAGTTAGTGTGGGAAGCTGTGTGCCATCCAGGTGTGGTCACAGTGCATTTTGGCACTTTTTGGAAGCCCTGAATGAGGATGGAACCACTTCAGCATGCCACAGGCAGGAGGTGAATAAGGTTTCTTTGCACACCCATAGCTAGGACGAGGCAGTACCTGATAGTTTAGGAGTTGGATTTAGGATTTCCAGCCTGTCCCAATGGAGCTGTGTTGGTCCAGCGCTGAAATCTGTTACTTTTTGGGTGCTGATGCTCCAACAATGTCACAGACTGAGGTACCAATAAGATGAGACTCAAGAAAAGACTGTCAGGGTTGAGAGATGGTTTAGGAGAGAATGATGTTGAGTGGATTTTTCTGGAGATGGGCAAGGAAGGAAGTGAGCCATTCTAAAACATTAAGCTGCCCATTGCTGGGAGGGGGCAAATATCACAGCACTCTTAAGAAACCAGGTTACAGGTATTCTGATTCTTATAAATATCAAAGTAAGCTACAGGAAGATTATCAAAATTGAGAACATAATAGATCTAAGGCCGTCTAGGGCTGCATCTGTACTATCAAAAAACACCAGTTATTATATCCTATACAAATATTCATTAAATATTTTTATTTTGAGATTTGGCCTCATAGAGTAAAACTTTTTGTAGTAACTTTTTAAACTCTTCCACCAGAAACTGTCTGGATGGTTTGTAGGTTTATTTACATCTAGGTTAAAATTTGACAGCCACAGTTCTGTGGGCACAGTCTCATACTGTGTTCCTACAAATTGAATTCAAGATGCAGAGCTTAGCAGGGCCCTATGACTTCGAGATATTTTTATCCTCATAGTGTAACTGGGAGGACAAAACCATGTGTGCTTCAGGCAGAAACTTATGTATAAGAGCTGCTATCTCCACATTACTTGTAATACATTTTAAAATGAATTGTTTTATCCTCTGAACTGCTGCTTCGAAGGCAGCTGTGAGTGAACAAGACATTTTAAATGCAAAATGTATTTCCTGCTCCTTTCAGCCTGTGATTTCCCTCTTCCTTTCTATGCCGCCTCTGCATTGCTGCTGTGGGCAGACTAAGCCTCCCTCTCCATGCTCTCCCACACATCTGCCATTGTTTGTTATTCCTATTTTTACTGACTATCCCAGCACCTGCTGAATTCCAGCAGTCTTCTTACTGAACCTGAGAGATGCAGTTAATTTCTGTACAAAAGAGGAGATGGAACCAGTGGTTGAATGCAGCCACCAGCCTGGCATGATTCCCACAAGCTCCAGGGGCATATTTTCTGTTGTGCTAGCCTGAGGCTTCCTCAACTTTTTCACTAAAAGATGTTCTGACTTGTAGAAAAGACATAAGGTCCCTGTTCAGCGCTGTCTATATATTCTCATATTTTAGTACTGGAGAATTTTCAGTTGCAGAACAGGTGGGATTTCTGTGGTAGAAGAAAAAAGGCTATGAAAGGCAGTTGCAAGACTGCAGAAATTACATATTTTTCTTCTTGCTGAGCAGCAGCAGCAATAATCTATTGTTGCCCCATGCTGAATGGCAGCAGATGCTGGGGCTTTACAATACATCAGGTTCTTAGTTGAAAGGAAATAAGTTGCACAGACTTTGAAATATTTTCTGCTGGTCTGTTGCTATTCATAAGTTGTAAACAACCGTGCTTGCCTTTGTCAGAGAGGATAAAACAAACAATATGGTATGCAGGCAATTTTGCCAGAAGAAAATCCTGCTCAGATTTCATTGTATAAGGAAATATGTTTCCTAGAAAAAAGTACTATATTCTGTTATTTTCAGTCCTGTCTGGTCCAAGTCCCAGTCAACACCAGTAAAACTGCATGCGCAGTACTGGGCAGCCAAAATAATATAAAATCAACAAATAATACATTTTTTGAAAATGCAATTTCAGAATTTCCAGAATTGATGGTCAGATCAGGTGAGATTTACTGAAAAGTTTAAAATTTCGGGTGGAATGAAAATGAAGCATCCTGCAGGGTAAAATTTAGCAAAATTATCAGATTCACCAAAATCTTTTATAGGCAGTATTTCCAGCATTTCTGAAGTCCTAAAATTAGTGAACAAGGAAACAGACACTATTAAATGTGGGTGTGCTCTTGCTTCTCATTTTTTGCTCTGTGTAAATTTTGGAACTGTTAAGTCCTCATTTTCACCTGGTGGTAATTTCTTTTCTGCTTAGATTCTATAGGTATGTATTGAGCCACTGTAACCTTGTGACAGACATTTTAATGGAGAATTTGAATGAAAATCTTCTGTGCATTCCTGGACTACATCCTCATTACTTGAGTTTTTTTGTTTTGTACCAAAAGGCTCCAAAATGTTTTCACTGACGTAGGAGAATAATTAATGGGTAACTGATACTAGTGAAAAGAGGAAGAAAAAGGCCATTATGTCAAAGGCAGTGCTAATGTTCCCAGACATATTCCAGTTATAAAAGTCAACCCTCTGTTATTTATCATCCTGTTTAAAACTGAAAAAATTCAAGCTAGCAGACAAGTGCAATAAAGGCTTGGAATGATGGCTCCGCCTTTTAATAAAGTTCAACTTGCAAAGCTAAAATTGTTTTCCAGTCTAAGGAAAAACATGATTTATACAGGGAAAAAGGTGAAATTGATCAAAAAAATAATTTGTAACTATCTTTAGGTGGAAGTTTATGAATACACAAAAGGAGACACAATGAATCAGGATAGAATGACATTTTTAACAGTCACTTTTCCCTATTTTGAAGAAGACATTCATATAATGTTTCATCCTTGTCAACCCTACTTGCTTCCAAATGTGTTTTACTAATATTAGCACTTTCAGATTGTATTCACAGAGTTTCTCTAGGTGGTCTGTAAAAGAAAATCGTAGCTTTGCTGTTATTCCAGTTTTACTGTTATATTCATTGCCATCATTCTCTGATGATGTTTGAATAAAGGTTCGTGTTACAGGAACCCACCAGCTTCACAGAAAAAGGTTTCTCACCCAGGGATGGGACACAGCTGCTTCCACAGCAAGCCTTTGGTTTCTCATTGGATGGATCCCGATCCATTACTGCCAGCATTGGAAAATAAACATTTTCGTGTCCTACCTGCGGGAAGAGAAGAGTTTTGCTGGGAATAACTCTGTTGTAAGCATCTCCCTCGATGCAATGTGCAGTCTGGATGAGATTCTGCATTGGGCTTTCAAACAGAGAATTTTAAGCTGATTGAATCACCTGAAAAAGAGCACTTTCCCACTTCTGGTTCTATTAAGATGCAGGGAAATAGTGTGTCAGAGTGCATTTCTTTAGTTCCAGGCCTGGGCCTGACCAAATTTCCCTGGAAAGTGCAGGCTACCAAAGCTGCTGGTGGCTGTTATCCAGCAGAATATTGAAATTGCATCTACTTGAGAGAGTTTCAGAATAAAGAAGCAGCTGGACCTGACTGGGATGGGGAAGGGGATAAAAAGGCAATTTTTGTGTCTTCTGTAGCAGCTGTGACAAATGAGTGAGGCTTCATCCTACAGGCCATTTTCACTTTATCTTTTCTCCTCGGCTATGTATCTCCTTCCTAACATTATCATCATTTATTATACCTTTAAGACTCATCTCACCAGCACAAAGCTTTTGGATCATGAACCTTCCATCCATAATTGATTCCTCAATGGGCCATCTGTGACTTCTTCCTTGATAAGATAGCTAAGAATTCAGAATTTGATTCCTTTCATTTTTATGCATGCCACCTTTTAGGAGGGTTTCTGACAATTTCTGTTTGTTGAGCTCTGTGTTGCCTGTACTAATTTTACAGCTATATGAAGTGATTTTACTAAGGAATCAAGGGCAGATAGATATTTTCTTTGCCTTAGCTTGTGCATCAGACTAAAAGTTGCAGGTACTGTTTGTTATTAGATAGGCATTTAGAAGAAGTGGCAGAGACCAGGTTACCATGAACTAAATGCAGACATATGAAAAGAAAATTGCTCCTATAATTTTAGACACCAGCTAAGGACAGGCAACAGGTAATACATGACTTTTTGTGCCATGGCCCTCCTTAGTGTGGGACGTGGCAGACATGCAGCGTGTGACCTTCCTTAGATGATCATTTTAACAGCGTGTACCATTAGGATGTATTTAATCTCTTTTACTTGGAATTAATTAAGAGGCTCAGCATTTCAGTGCATTGTCATTAATACCTAGAAATTCTGCATGAGTTTGCTGAATAATGTATCAAGTCCAATTACATACACAGGGGAGGAAAGGTTATTTTTTGTGTTGGCTTAGCCACCAGATCTGCAGCCAGCAGCTGCCTGATTTAATACACCTATCACTTCATAGAAGAGAAAGAATATTGATAAGGGACAATGATAAGTTCAGAAAACATGCAAACATGCAAAATGAACAAGAGGTGTTACTGGAAAGAATTTCAGTCTTGTTCGTACCCCCAGAACAGGGGGAAAAAAATAAAATATTCTATTTAAAATTCTTTATTATATACTGTTGAAAGGTTTCTGTCCCTACTGATGAATACAATTTCCCCATTATGGCAGTGCAAAACTGTGTTGGTAAAATTGACTTTCCACAAAATCAAATCTAGAATGGGTTTGGTTTATGGAGAAAGGAGACTCAAAGTACAAGCTGATTTTGTGAAAAGTCCTCTGATGAGCGTACTCCATCTCTTTTTCTAAAAACAAAAAATCCACACCAAAGTGTATCTAATCCACATTGCATTAAAACATAGACTTCCTCACTCTCACACACAAGTGGCAGTTCTGTCTTGCTTCTCAGAGAGTGTTTACCATGGCAAAATCTCCTGTTATTCCATCTATACCCTGGCATAAAAATACTTCATTATTGTGCTTCCCAGTGATGCTACCAGTGCATCACAAAATAGTATCATAATTAAAAACTAAACTGGTGTCAGCAGCATAAAAATGAATGAAGAACACACTGATGCAGAATACCTTTATTTTGTGTTTATTACCTTACTAATTTATAAAACTGTTAAAATGGTTAGAGCTGTCTTTCTGAATATGTGGGCTCACAAGGTGATTCTGTACCAACAACAGGAAATGCAAATAAATATCTGGAATTTAATAACTCGAATGAAGAAACCAGCTTTTAAAATCTGGGATGATTTATCTTCCCAGTGTTAAATAAATAATTAAAGAGAAAACCTGACTAGTTTTACTTTTGTGTTTTATTTCAGTTAATTGTTGCACAAATTAAATTGAACATAGTGTAAGGAGAAATGGATAATTACTCAAAGGCAATTAAAGATTCTGAAGGCTCTGTAGTGATTATGATTATTTTCTTTGGAAAACAAAAGTGCCATTTATCTCTAATATATGCTGTCTAATTAAGTCCATATGCAATTATCATTCTCCTACCATCCCCTTCCAGTGGGAACTGTTTTTTAAAATATCTGGCAAGAGAGAATGTAATTGTGTGCAGTGGGATACTCCTGTTTTTACTTGGTGACTTTGGACATGTCCTGCTTCATGTTGGACACGTGACACAGTCATTTTTCTGGCTCTCGTGTGTGCCACCCTATTCCTCTCTGAATGCTCCACAATTTACCATATCTTTCTTGCTTTAGAGCTTTGTTGCTGCCCTCATGGTCCTACAAGTTGGGCTCTCTGCAATCGTGCGTGAGAGGAGATGGAAAAATTGTGGTACAGCCCCAGAAACCTTCATTCTTGAGCTTCTTCTGCAGCCAGATAAGCAAAGGGGCAAGAGGAGCTAGATGGAATGAAGAAAATTGCCCTTCAAAACAGGCCTTGAATTTTTAGCTGATAAGAACTCGACATTGTCTTTTCCCTTCTCTCCGGGTATTTCCAGCCCAGCCCTTTCCTGGCTTGTAGAAAGGGCCCTCTTGTGTGCAGAATTAAGCAGAGCTTGACTTTTGGAGGGCATCACTGTGGGGTGTGCTCTGAGGCCTGTGGACCATGGTACCAGCACACTTTGGCTGCACTGAGCCATTTTATCAGTCCTTGAACCCTTAATTGCATGGGAAGGGGCAGCTGTAGCTGGTGCAGCTTTTGGTGTTGGGGAGCTGAGGCTGTGGGGTTCCCCACAGAGCAGGGAGTGGGGTTCACACTGACACCTGGAGTCAGGGGGTGGAGGCAGAGGATGGGCATTTCATGGCTTGTTGAGCTTTTATTTTCTAGACAACAAGTATGAAACCATAAAACACAGGAGTAAAGGTGAGTGGCCACAAGTTAAGGCTGCGTTTCACAATCTATTCTTAATGTTGGCTGTATTTTATAAATTTATTACTCTTCATGTCTGTTTTCCTGAATTGGGACTTTCTGCTTGTATGGTCCTGAAGTGTCAGACGTGGCCAGATAGAAGTGCTACTAATAAAATAGAGAGCATTTTTTTCTCTATGAAATGTACAGTAACATGAATGTTTAATGGCTGAAAACAAGAGATTTATCATCCTGAGCGTCTAAGCCACTACTGAAATAAAATGCAAGACTGTGCATTATTTGTGCACCCTATGCTAATATCCTAAACCAGTTCCTAAATAGATATTTGCTGTTTTATTTACATATCTGCTAAATACTCTTAAACCTCTATAAAAAAATTCCTTAATGTTACTGATGCTTGTACAATTAACCAGATTTCTGCATTTAGCCACAGTGGTGTACCATGCAAATAGAATTTGATATATAGAAAATTGTTTTGAAACAAAAACCAGCTGCCTAAGGCAGTTAAATATAAATACAAAAGTGTTGGGTTTATCCTCATTTGTTTAGGATCTTAACATATTGTCCTCAAAATCCACCTACATTTAACTCATTGCCTGTTGTTTCACAAACAAGTTCAGAATTTTAAAATTATTTATTGGTATGGATGTCAACATTTTGCAATTTAGCACTAGCTAAACCAATACTTGAACTCCTAAACAAAAACAAACTCAGCCTCATAAAGCTGCAGAGAGGCAGTGGCTCCCTCCAGGGTTTGCTGGTCTCAGCAACTCTTGGTGATCACGGTCTCCTTGTTTGAATGCTTCAAGTCAGGCACTTTATACACTGGTTTAGAAATATGAAATGGTGATTTGCCACAATGAAATTCTCAGTGCAGTTGGATTAATCAAGGACTAAATAGATTACTACTGTAAAAGGAAATTGCATTTTTTGAAACATCTGGAAATTTTAGCTAGCTTTATCTAAGACTCTTTTTTAATCAGCTTGAATATTCTTATCAGCACAATGTAAGGAAAAATAATGACTCTGTCTATTTTGATCTCTAGATTCAGGTCAGTCTTGTCTCAGCCAGTATTTTGTGGGAGCAAATATCTGTTTGAAGGGTATGCATTGTACAAATCACTGCATTTTAATAATGAGTTTAAATGGAATCTGAGAAACAATCTGTCATTCATAAATGAAGGTTGAGGAAGAATCAGAAAGAGTATAGATCTTGCCTTGAAATTATAATGATGCTAATTTTTGACATTTCGTCCTCAGTTAACCCATTCCTTGATTAACCCCATATATGATGCACAAAAAGGCAAAGAAAGATGCATATCCTTGTGAATGAGCTCCCATTATCCATCACACTGGCACAAGGAAATAGATTGATTTCACCATTGCTTGGGCCAGTTAAGTGTAACCTAAATTAATTGTGTCACCCACACCAGGAGAGCTAGTGGGGCTCCTAGGGGAAAGAGACAACTTCCTGAGGCCTTTATTGTGTCTGCTGGCTTGATTTTTGGGTTGGAGCACTGCATCTTTGCACTGCAATGTCAGTAAGGCAAGGTGGGAAAATATTCCTGGTCTTACAGCATTCTTCATGTGGCCATGATCTGTATATGCCACAGAGGCTGCAGGCCACAGAGAGAAAAGAGTTCCTGGAACACTGGCTGTGCTCCTCAGGGATCCCTCTGATCAAATGTGGGGCTGGTTTGGGCAAAAAATAGCAGAAAATGCAGCTGTAGGTGTTGTGGTGTCACACAGACTCCTCATGACCCACGGGTCGGCCTCTTCTGTGCAAGGGAGTAGAAAAGCAGCTCTTCCCATTTATTCAGAGGTGCCACTTTGAAGTTCTCAAAGGCCACGTCAAGTGGGAAAGAATGCTGCTACTGTACTGCATCAGAAGGAACATGAAATAATCTTTGTAATTAATCAAAGGACAGCCTGCATATTTTACAACTTCTTGTCCAAGGCATAAATTGTATTTCAAGCTGTGCAGGTGCAGCACTATTCAGGTCACACGTGGAGCTCAATACATATTTTCCAGAGAAAGGGTGATTGTGTAAAATTTTTACATGATGATGAATGTTTGTCAGTGTTTTATTATACAGTAAATGCAATTTTTCTCTAATTACTTGTAGGCTTAATGCCCTCATGTTTACTGGAATAGTTTCTAAGACAGTGAGCAAGAACCTGATACTGTAAAGTGTGGAGATACAAACAAAATATTGGCAGTGATCCTGTCAAGACACACAATTGGAGTGTATGCTCTTAAAACTAAGCTGGACAGCCTTTGTCTAGTTTGAAAGACACTGCTGCACACAATGGGATCCATTTCTCTTCTGAGAACCCTTAGATGAAGGTACAATGTGCTACCACCTTCAGTCTATTCTGTTCTGTTCTATTCAGCGAAGGCACTGCTCTGTCTTACCTGATTCAATCTCAAGGGGATGAAAGGAAGATCAGTCTTGCAAAACTTTGGTTAAGTCATGCTGAAAAATAACATCTTTCTGTTCGCTGGTTATTTGCTGTCCTCGACTCCATATTAAATTCATGTCAAAAACCCTTCTTTCCAACAATCAGCGCTTCAAGCTCAAAGTCACATTTGAAAACCAAACTGCTTCTTTCTGTTGCATAAATTACGGCAAACTGCCTGAAGTGTTTATTGTTAGTTGCTTGTTTTAGGAGGGCTGATAGAAAGGTTTAGGTCACTGGCTGCAGCTGTTTGCTTATACAGTCCAAAATACAAGTGAAATGTACAGAATTGAACAGTCCCTTCATATGTAGAGGCAGATGGGCTTCCATTTGCTTCTCCCACGGCCTTGGAACAAAGCAGAGGGAAAGAAATTCTGAGCTACAGACCTGCATGAGAGAGGGGCAGTGGTTCTCCTCCAGGACTGGTGTGGCACAGTGTTGGCTTTAGATGCAGGAATTACTTGAAACTTTGTTTAGCTGCTCTAACAGTGCTGGAGCTGCCTCCAAACTGGATTTTACAAATGCTCAGGTGCTTTTCTGGCTGATAGGAAGGTAATTATGTTCTTAAACATCTGCTGGATTTTGGGTATGAGTGTGATCTCTCTCTATGCAGTATGATTGCTAACAGGCAAAAAGGCAGAAACTTTGTTTTGCAAGGAAGGAGTGGCCAGGAGTTATTAAATATTTATTGTTCGGTCTGTTTAGCTCCTTTACCTGAGCTGAGTGCAAGAGCTGCCAACAGTGGAAGGAGTTGTCTGAACTGAACTGAGTCAGTTCATTCCTGAGGGTTACTGAGGAGATGCAACCATTTGGGTAAAGGGGCAGGAATGAGGAAAGATGAAGGCAGCATTAAAAGGCTGAAAAGCTAGAAAATGTTCCATTATTTAATAAAGGACTTTTCTATGTACTTAATAAGTACATTTTCACATTAAAATTCTCTTGAGAAACGTTATCTTTCATCTGATCACATGTATATAGATGTTGGAGATTTTTTTATCTTGCAGGGGATGTTCTTGCTCACAAAATGAATTTTCAAAATCTACAGTGGTTCTAATTTCCTATCTTTTACTCATTTGAATTATTCTTCAAAAAGTACTTTTTACCTTCCTTTTCCTCTGTTAAGATTTTCCAGGAACGTTTGAGTAACTTATCCATGCATGCAGTCAAACCAGACATTTACAAAATGTTATTGCCTACAATGATACTCTAATAATCACATTTACTCTTCACTATTTTAAACATGCAATTCATTACGTGATCACAATTTTTCAGAGATGTATGTGTGTTTATGTGTAATGTATCAGCTCAGATTACATGATTTTATTATTCTCCAAGCAGCCAGCAGCCCACCAAGTGTGACATTAGCCCACATTTAATGTTCTCAGTGGCAGAGAAAAAGCGGGTACTGGCATTTTTAAGAATATTATTATTCTTAAATATAATTCTTAATATAATTCTTATTATATTAAGAATATAATATCTCATATTCTGGTGTTGGCAGCACAGAAAATCTATTACTTATTTTCTACTGCTCCTCTCTTGACTAAAGCCATGTGAATGGTAATTAATTACCACAGTGAAAAAAAAGGGTGTGGGGATTTTTTTCAGTTATTCAAACCCAAATTTCAATAAGGAACACAGGTTTGTTTTTCCCCTAAACCTCTTCATTCTGCATGTGCTGCAATGCTGGATATTTCTTGCCTTGAAACTTGCATGAATTGAAAAGAAAGATAGAAATCCCTCTAAACTCCATTTTCTTAATTAACGATCTTGCAAATAAACAGGTTCTCTCTGCTGAGGGCCCATGCAGTAGAGATTTTCTGCATTCAGAGAGGAGAATAACATACCAGGTGTCTTTTCTACCTCCTGTACATTTTACTGCTCTGACTTTTCCTTCTATCACAGCTTGGTTAAGGTTTAAAGAGTTTAATGTCTCGAACACTGATTCAAGTTACCATCAGAAACCAGAAAAAAAATGACACTAAGCTGCTCTGGTGCTCAGGATTTAATTTTCTCTGCTTGGAATCCTGAGCCAAATGACTATCCAAACATAATTTTATAAAGGCAGGAAAGAAAATTGTGCAAGGCAAATAAGCAGTAAGAATTGTTCTAAATATTAATTAAAACAATGTTGCAGGGCTTCCTTTCATGAGACCAGGTATTATTTGTCGGAATTCTGCAAAAACTTAGAGATCAAAGATTTTTAAACCTTAACTCAATGACATAAACCCCCAAACTTTTAAGCCTTTTTTAGTCCTTTAGTCCTTTCCATTTCTCTCCCCCTTCTCTGTGAGGGAAAGGACAATATTTTGGCCTTTTTCTCTGAGTTTCTTGCCCAAAGTAGAATGCGAATGGAGGATTTCCTTTAGTTGGGCATGGATGGATTTGTGGGCATTTTGTGGGCCCTCTTGTACTGCCTCCAAGCCTTTCTCGCAAAATTATACTTAGGAAAACATTATTTATTTTCATCTCTTTCACTTTGATGAAACCCCTGCTGCTATTATCTCTATGTAGGAGAAGGTGTTTCGCAGTCCTGTGCTGTTTAACATCAGAAAGACAGAGAGCTGAATTAAAAAGAGAGATGAATTTTAAGAGGCGAGGCAAAGAGTGCACAGTTGATGCTACTCCAGTATCCTTACATTTGGTGCACAAAGTACAAACCCATCTATCCCATCTTCCTGGATTAAGTGCTAAAATATGGTTAATTGTGCTCAATGTTAAACATTTGGTACATTTGCAATAAAATTCTTTTTCACTGCAGAACACACACAATTGTGCTGCCTTTCTGGGGTGTCCAGCCCAGGAAAATGGAGGGTTTGTGGTCGTAGCTCCTAAAGCAAAGGCACAGACTTAGCACATAGAATCCAACTCTTATTTTGGATAGCAGGAAGCCAGTTATAAAACAAAGTTAATTTCCTCACTTTCCAGTGTTGAAATTTTTATTGAGTGTCATTTGACCTTTACATTTCGTGCATCAGAGATTTCCTTTAGTTTGACCGGAACCACATATTAAAGACCTTGCTCTTAAGGTATTGATAGATACATAAAATCAAAGGCCAGATTTTTCTCCTGGGAATGTCGTCTACAGTGGATCTCCTGCTAAAGTATTTGTTTGGCATTTCATGGATTTTAAGGGCAGGCAGGAGCACACTGATTATTAAGTCTGACTTCCTGCATTAGCTACACTAAGTACCTCATCCAATTAATTTATGCTGCAAGACCACAGCTTGCATTTAAAGCTACAGACAGAGAATTTTAAATGACACTGAGCTTGATTTAGACTTTTTAATGTTACAGAAAATCCACTGAGTCAGTAGGTTTGGATGTGCATAATCACACTTGGTATTAAAATATACAAGGCATTATGAGTCTCCTTTGTTTGTTTTTTTTCCTTTCTTTTTCTTTCCCAGATTAAGACTCTGAATTCATGGGCACATTACAACATACTTACTGGCTTTAAAGTTCAGCACTAGTTTTAAAACTGCACTTGCAGTTTTAAAAATTCATGGTGGCTGTTTTGGAGGCTATTATCTTGCAGTTAGACACAAATTGAAGTAAACTTAATTTTCCCCACGCAAGGAGGTGAACTTTCGCATTTCTCAGATGTAAAAAACGTACACACAGCATGGACACATCCGTAAGATATATCCTGCTTTTCCTTTCTTTCATTTTTTCCAGGAATGTTTCCACTTTCCCACTCATTCTAATCTGGTTCATGGGTTTTTTTCATATTTTTCCAAATTTGGAGCAGGGTATTCAAAAAAACCCAAAGTTTCCTCTATCAGTTTAGTGTAAACTGGAGGAGAAGGAGCAGCTATAGAATTATTTTGCAAAATACTTATCTTGGTCATATCTGACAAATACACAGAGGGGTTTTGCACTGAAAAAATAGGAAATTTCTGTGTGTAAGTTGATTCCATGGGTCTGATGCAGTTGCAGATTGGGTGGGTATTACAAGGGGGAATTTTCTGTTACAATACATGATCTCTCCTACCTCTAAACAATCCCTTCTAGGCATTTTGCTTGTCTGCCTACAGGAGAAAAATCCCCAGGAATATTTTACAAAAGCAGAAGTACTGATACAGTGAAATATTAAAAAAAACCCCACAACATAATGCAAAGGTAAAACATAACAGTGAAAAAATTGAAATTTGGAAACCATCATCCAGAATATCAGAACTATGGGTAAGGGCACAGGTCTCCCATATCCTGATTTAAGAGCCTTAAGTCACAAGGTCAGCTCGGTCCCATTGAAAGAAAGTTGATCCTTCGGTTTGATCTAGGCTTTAGTCAGGCAAAATTTTATCATTGGCTTTTTGTTTCAGGGTTTTATTTGTTTTTACCAGCATCCCTTCATTGCAGTAGGATTTAAAATAATATTTAAAATTCAAGTAAAATATCAGGAGACTGTATTCTTACTGGAAGACATTAATCCAACAGTTTGTGTATTGTTCTAAAGAAATGGTGGAGATAAGCTATGAGAACCAGAGTTTCTCATTCATCAATGATGGTAATATTTTCAGTTAGTCTAATACTGGCATAATTAAGCAAATCAGTGTTTTTCTCATGAGTTATTAATCTGGATAACCTGGTTACATAAACACTGAGACAATCAGAATTCTTTCTGATGTGTTCACCCTCTGGTGGAATCTGTCAGTATTTTAGCCATAACAAGAGTGTTCTTATAATATTTGACATCTTTTCATACCAAACATCCTCATTCTGTATCTTACGTTGGTATGAACCTTATTTTATTTCTCTTTATGCTTAAGAGAGATTTCTTTGGTGCTTGTGGAAGGCTGCAGTTGGTTACAAGGCAATAAATAATTAGGAACAGGAGCCACCGAGGTGCTGAGATTTCTGTTTTTATCATGGATAAGGACCATACATGTACGGCACAGTAATCAAGATGGCATGAATTCAGGTGAATTATATATATTTGGTGATTGAGATCTTTGATCTTGGTTGATCTGCTTTCACTTCCATTGTATCCAAGAGCTGTAAAATGCTTCTCATCCTGAAATCTAATCTTGGCCTGAGAACCTTATTGAGGAAACTCTTCTGCTGCCTCTCTTGTCAGGAAATTTGTCTTCATTTAGAGGCCAGATTTACCCCTTAAGTTCTGGAAGTGCATCTATTTTTTAGAAAAATCTCCAAAGTCCAGAATTTAACCTTTTAGAACCAAGGCAAATGTAAGATTATAATCATCTCTGATTCTTCTGAGTTCTCAACTATGTGTAGTTCTGAATAATATTTGTTGTACCTCTACCTGCAAAACCAGGTACCCAAAGAAGAGAAACAAACATTTTGTCATTTATAAAAAGCTAATTGGGGGGGATTCATATGAGGCACTAATTGAATGTGAAAGCTCATTCATGCTCACTCTAATATGAATGTTCAGGGTTTAATTGGCAAGTTTCACCCCAAAGAGGAGTTAGTGGGTTAAAACCTACAAAGCCATGTTGGCCTAGAGACACAATTTCAAAATCCCACTGAAATCCCTGAGCCACATGCTGCCTGGAAGTTGACAAAATCCTGTGTCCAACCCACAGGAGGCAGAACAGGAGCGTGAGGAAATCAGGGAAGTCCAGTGATAAATTATTTCATTAGAAACATTTATTTTAACAGCTTTTAATAAAACACATTTATATTTTGGCCTCTTTGCCCAAAAGAGCAGAAGGTTGTTCCTGTCCTGTAAAGTCTCCTTTTGTAGCCACTTTCAGCAAAATTTAGGAAGCACCTTACTGAATATGAAATGTCTGTTTTATTGAATCTGATACAAAAAGTCACAGCGAAGCTGAGGAGAGTGGAATGGTTTTAAGAGAATCAGTCAGAAGGAAAGTTAAGAGTAGTAAATATGTGCTTCTCTTGGAATATGACATTTTTATTTACCCAACAAGCTAACAGGTACATTGACAGGAAGTTTCATAGAGGTTTACAGACCAAGTCCAACAAACTGATAGTAAAATCACTGAAAAATCACTGTGGTATTTTGGGAAATGGCAAAGGGACATGTTGTCAGTTTGGGATTTTAAGCCGGGGAACAACACACATGCCCAAATCTATGAAGACATTTCTTATATTGCCATGAAACTTATGGCTGTTTCATCTGAAACAATCCTTCCCTAGACTGCATTCTTAGTGAGAAAATCGAAAGTCCTCTGATTCTCCCTCATCCTTCTCTGTCTAAAAATTTTATCTTTACAAAACAGAAACTCACATAACAGAAACAGCCAGGTGGATTGGGTGACCAGTCAAACAGTTCAAACAGGGAATTTCAAATATTCAGCTTCACTAAATGGTTTGCAATCATAAAGTGAAGCATTTTGCAAAACATAGTCAAAGGTCAAATTCAGAAGCAAATTTGTTTACAAGGAGAGAATGTTCTTTCTTTAATGGCACTAAATGCTAAATTTAATTGCAGCGAAAACTGGTGAAACACTAAGATAGAATTACTGGATTTTAGTATTGGAAATATAATGAGCATGTGATAGTTTAAAAATAATTACATTCCTAAAAAACCCAATTAAATAAAAATAAGAGTTCAGGACATTATAGGTAATAACAATTGCAAATGTATTTCAAAATTATTAACTTCTCTCCCTCCCCATTAGTCATTTTCTGTGTGTACCTACTTACAGTGTTCTCATGTGGTCAGAGATTTAGTGCCATGCATTTCCAGAAGTTGAACCATAGTTAGAAAAACTCTGTAGAGTTTAAACAATAAAAACAAACTCCATTTTACCCAACAGAACAGTGGGCTTCTTCCAGGGTCCATCAGACAGAAAAGAGTTTCCAAAATATGTGTTTCTCAGTGTGGAATACTATTTTTCCAGCCATAACTTTAATGGCTGAAATTATGGAACACTGGACAAACATCATTAATGATTCTTTTTGGCACAATAACTTTTAATGACTTCTCTGGTTGTGCTTCTTTTCTTTACTCCAAACAGGACTCACTGATGAGTGAGTGAGCCTTCATTCCACTGAAGAAACACAGCACAGTCATTGTGGTGCAGGGATAGGTCGTGAACAAAGAGTTCTCAGCTAAAGAAGAATCTCGGTGCTTCCATTCCCATTTGCACTGTGATGAATTTAGAATGGATGGGACCTCTCGCTGACAGATGAAATACTGTACAGAGGCTTTAATCCCCCTTCCTCCTGTTGAATCTCAGAAATTTAAAGGTTGCTTAATCAGAAATCAAAACGCATTACAGGCCTGAAGGGAAGAGGTGAAACCAACAGTGGTGTAATGTATTTACAGCCACACTCAGCTTGTCATGTGGCCCCTTGGGGATTTGTTAGCACAGTCCTGAGCAACGGGGATGAAAGGACAGCAAGGGGACATCTAATCCCTCTCCTTGCCGAAAGCCTGTCCAGCTCCTGATAGATATCTGCCTAATACCAGAGATTCCACTGCCTCCCTGGGCAATCTGTTCCAGTGGCCTTCATTATCCCGTCATTAGCAAATTTATCATCACGTCTCACCTGAATCTCTTCTAATGCAGCCTAAGCTCATTACTGTCTGTCCCATTGCCATAGACAGGGAGAATTTTGCTTTCTACCACTTGAAAGCTGCAGCACGGTCCTCTCGTGCCACACAAAACCCCACAGTCAAATCACATTTTCTCTTGTTCTTGCTCTCCCCTCGTGTCTGCTTTGCCCACATCTTTCATGCAGTGGGGTCTTACCGAGTGAAAAGAATTGTGCTGCATATTTTGTAGGCTGTGTTTATTCCTCCTGCCATATTTTGTCCCAGTGGCTGTTGATTCATGTCCCCACTGTTGATTCATGTCCACTTTACAGTCCTAAAAAACCTGCAGATCTTTCCTGTAAGACTGCTTCTTAGTCAGTGATTACTCATTTAGAATACATACAGCTCATTATTTTTTTTCTGTTTAAGTGTAGAAACTAATATTTATTTTGATATTTGTTTGCCTTGTTTCTCTTATTCACAGAAGAGTCACTGAAAACAGTGATGAACTTCATTTCAACAGGGCTAGGTTGGGCATTTCCCCGGAATTACCTCAAATCAACACTTAAATGAGTCCTAAATCAGGACTGGAATATGCAAACCTGTCATGTAAAAATCAAGCCCCATTCTAGTTTAAGCTAGAAATACTAAGGAATATAATTTTTTGTCTACACCAAATCTTTATCAATATTTGTTGACAATATGGAGAGGTTTGTGAGATTCTGTAACTTGCATAAATAATTTTTACCCATTAACGGCTGAGATACAAGAATATGAGCCACAGAAGAAAAAAGGAGAGACAAACCTACATTCAATAAAGGGGGATAAAATTCCATTGTGATGATTTTAGTCTAATATAGTTTGCGTAGCTATTAAATTTGGACTAGATTTACATTAACAATAAGTGATTGCAGTCTGAATTTTTTATTATTACACAGCATATGTATATTACATTCATGTATATATATATATAAAAATGTTTAATGTTGGTATTTCTTGATTTACAATTCAATGGAAGCCAACAATAAATTCTCTCATGAAAATGATGTCCAGAATGCATTGAAAGAATGTTCTATTAACCAACACAGCTATAAGGAATTGTTAAAAGCAGTTGACAGAGTATAGATAAATGTGACAATCATCCTCAAGACTTGACAGCCATTAGTAGCTTTCAGTGCTGTTTAAAGTTATTCTTCAGTAAAGGTAGCCAACAAATGGATCTTTCAGAATTAAAATTTTTAAAAATATTCTTTCATGCTTTGCTTATTTAATATCTGCTAAAATAGTTAATGGCAGAAGGCAGAATTTTAACTTTGAAAGGCTTATTTGTGAACATTTCTACTATGTAGTACTTATAGCTTCAACTCAATGCAAAATCACAGCACTTGTTTTTGGAGATATACTTGGTGCCCAGTTGTTAAAAAATGCACAGAAGAAATGCTGCTAAATTGAAGTTTATAAAGATGCCTAAATAGTAAATAAATTTATGCAAATAAGTACTTTCTACCTGTCTGTCAAAATCTAAACATTTCATGGGATGATCTAGAATGTGATGACTGTTAATACTCAAGCAGTTGTGAGGTCACCTACAGAAGTTTAAATATTTAGCACAGACAAGATGGGAATCTATCACCCAGGCTGGGATAGGGGGTTCTAATATTTAGATTACACACAAAAACCCATGCTCCACACCACAAACTAAACAAGCAGCACCAGACTTTGCTCCCTGGTGTTGAATGTCTAACTCCACTGAGGAAAACTGTAGAGCAATTCAGTGACTCAAAGGAGAAAAAGTGGTCCTGGATATAATGTCCTCAAAAGCTTTAATTGATATGTTTTCAGTGTGCTATCTCCGACAAAATTGTTTTAAAAGTCATTGTTAATATCGTGTAATAGTCTGATAAATATGCTTCTTTTTAAAAACTCATAGAAAAGTGCAGCTCTCTGCTGAGGAAGGGATTTTGTTCAAATGAAAAAAGATTATGCTAATTCTCTGTGCGGTCTACTTCACCAAACCACTGTGTCAAAGACCCTGTAAAACCTATTCTGTAAAATCCCTTCAAGAAACCTCACACATATTATTATTCCTCAAGTATCTGCAACAAAGCTTCTAATATGTCAGGGGATGCACATTAAATCCTGAGTTTAATTAATCCCGACCATTATACACTTCTAACTGTCATTTTTTTTTGGTGTGTTCCTGTTCTGACTTCAGATGTGAACACCATGTGCAGCAGCAGTCACTGTCACGTTGGTGCATTTTCCAGGCACTCACTATGGAATGCGTCGATGTTGTTCCTTCAGGCTTCCAGCTGTTTTTCTGGACAACTGGAGCTGTAGTTCACTTTAAGCCCATGCAGACACACTCCTCTTCAATAAATACTCTGGCCAAAGATCCAGCTGTCCTCCAGATGCACTCTCCAGTTTGTCATCAGCCTGGTCCAGTATAGGAGGTCAAACTGTAGCTCTTTTCCACCTGCAGCCTGCATTTGGTTGTCAGAGAATGGCAATATTCCCTTTTAGCATGTTTTCATCTCATGATAGATCACGTGGCTTCGTGAAAATGGGCCTTGGGAGATAAACATAATTTTATTTGTTGGTTGGATGATGCATCTGGCTAAGAAAAATAGCAACCTGCAGTAATTTTACTTAGATTTGACATTTTGAATAAAAAATAATTTGGAAAGAACTACAGAACTGGCTGATTTTAAAGTACTTGACAATAGAGAATTTTTATTGAAAGGAGAGGCATGTGGCACAAGTCTTACAGAGCTGTATGGATCACCCAATAAGATGGTTCCAGTCCTAGAAAATCCTCTCTTTGTATTTTATATGACTGGAAACATGGCCAGTTGCAAACATGGATGCACTCAGCAAAAGGAGGATGGGCTGCAACACAAAGGGAATGTGCAATATTCAGGTACCAGCACGAAAAACACTCATCTGGGTCACGCCAAAATTCTGTTAGGAAGCACAAATGAAATTTGTGTCTAATTTTAGGAGTCTGTTGGGCAGTTGAAGACTGTACAGAGAAAAGTTGTCAGGGGGTCTTCTGGAAGGAGTAAATGTCTTTATACTGCAAAGCAGCATCACTGGATTTCTTCAGGGGTGAGTGCCTTTCTGGAAAATGCATTAGTCAGAGACTGATTACACTTTAATTACATGCTTTTTGGAAATGGGAGATCAAATTGGATGATCAAGTGAACTTTCCTGCCCCTAAGATATCTGAAAATGAAATTTTAATGGGTAACTAATATAAAGAGTAGAATTACATTTGATTACTTTCTTTTTTTTCTTTTGTTTTCCTTTAAGCTGAAGTAAAAACAGAAAAGCTTTGAGGAAAAACAAAGTGAGCCACTCACATTTTATGTTAGATAAAGACAAAGGTATTTGCAGCACTGTTATCACTTAAGACATTGCACCTGACAGAGAGAACCAGCACAGGGTATTTTTCTTTCTAATACTTCACCCCTTTCCCTGTATTTCTTTCCTCAGCTGTGCCAAGTATCACTTTATCTTCCTACTTAGATGTTTTCCATTCTGCTTTAAACTACAGTGCCAGTTGTTCTAATATCTGAAAGTTATTGATATTTTGATGTGTGAGGCATCATTAGCAAGATCAGCAATCAAGGTAGCAATAGTTGGAAAGTGTCTATTCTCTTAGTAGCCTCAGAAAAAGGAGAAATAGCTGCTTGAAGGGAACCTGTTTCATGAGAGCATCTCAATGTCTAGGCATGTGAAGTGTCAGGATTTAGAAATACATAGGTGATAAGTAAAAAAGAGTAACTCTGCTAGAGGGGTAGAAGAGAGAGACATTATTTTTGGTGCCTTACTTGCATCTTTCCATTACTCTTCCACGACTGGATTTCAAATTTATAAAGACATGTTTATAGTGCTTGGTTTTTTTTAACAACTTTTTATGTCACTAAAGCCCCTTTAAAAAGTTTTAAAAAATATGTGTCTGTTTGGATTTGTTTTAAAAGAAGGACCAAGCAAAGAGAATTATCACAGGAGGTTTGTACCTGTAGTGTGCTACTATGATAACTACTAAAATCTTTCCCTGCTGAAAAAATTTAGTGCCCAACTGGACCTTTTAGCATTATGTCCTCCTTAATATTTCATACTGCAATAATCCCTACTGGCAGAAGATCAGTAGCTCCAAAGGCTTATTACATTATTAAAAATGGCACAATATGGCACAAAATCAGTTATTATTTGCTAAAAAGAAAAAACCAAAAAACCCAGGATGGCTCACTCAGAGGCATCCATGGTTTATGCCATGATCAGGTCTCTGAGTATTTATCCCAGAATGTCCCCGTGTGCATCTGGGGAGAATTCTCATTCCTCAGTCTTCTTAAATAGTAATGACAAATTTACTGGTGGCTTAAAATTTGGCTGTTTTGAAAGAGCATTTGTGGAGCTATAACATTTTGCTGTCCCTGATGGAGACAGTGGAGCCTGCTTGCCTCCAGCTGTCAAAGCAATGGCATTAATCAAGTTCAAGTCACAGAAGTATTCGAGTAGAGAGACTCTCTACTCTCAGTAGAGAGATTCTCTTGCTAGAGCCAAAATATTTTTAGGTGTTTTACAAATAAATGAAGACTAATATAAGTTATAAAAATTTAGAATCCTATTAGATTCCTGCCTAATCAAGGGTCCACTGAAATGAACAGAAATAAGGTAGGGGACTGACAGGAATCAAATTAATTTTACTGAATTTGGGGGTGAATTTAGTGTGGTACTTAAGCAGTAAATTCCATCCTTTCACAATAATTCATTCTCTAATAGCACAACATTTGCTCTATTTGTATTGAGTATTTCTCTAATATTATTTGTTTTCCTAATATCAAGTCACCAGCTTTAAAAGGTTCATCTCTGCTGTCAGCCATAGTTTGGTGTTTGGAGTAAACCTCTGGATGGACCAAGCTCCTTTCTTCCCCAGCACAGCTGAAAGTAAAGAAGCTGAAACAAAACAGAGATACTGCTTTAAAGAACACCCAAGAAAAACCCCTCTTGCTTTTCAGCCAATTAATGACTCTGGTGGGTTTGCTTTTTCAATATATTTGGAAATGGCAGTGCTTAAAGCAGCACAGATGACTGTTTTGCATGACCCCCTCTACTCACCTTTCTGAATACTGCATGTAGCTGAGATGGTGTTTGCAAGGTAAAGTTAAGAAAAAGCTGAAATATAAGCAGATGATGGATATACTAAATTATAAAGGCGGTTTCCTCAGAGATCTTAATAAGTGAAATGCAGCCCTTGCTATGGGACGAGAATGCTGGCAGCATGGCAACGGGAGGAAGGCAGTACCGGGAGGAGAGAGGTCAGACTTAAAAGTGATCAGGGCTCCCAGATCACCTCTCTGGAGGCAGTGCTGCCCCAAACCAGCCCCACCTGGAGGGTCCAGCTGAGCCCGGGACCTTGCCTGGGCTGGTGGTGAGGGAGCAGCCCGGCCAGGCAGTGTGTGAAGGCAGAGGACAGGGGAGAGGAGCAGGTCTGCTGAGAGCAGCTGGGCTTGAGGAGAAGCTGTCCTGTGACAGCAGCCTGGGAATGCTGCCAAGGCACATCTGGGCTCAGGCTGGGTGGTTGTCGGCAGCAGTAGAGGGTCAAGGCTCAGGACAGCCTTACCTGAAGCCCAGATGGGACAGGAAGTGGGGCAAGGACCTGTGCAGAGGCAAAGCTCCCATGCTGTGAGTGGAACCCTCTGGTGACACTGGTCTGGGTGGGTAAGGGTTACTGCGAGGGAGAAATATTACCCCAGAACTCCCAGATCTGCAGCACAGAGACCTTTCTGAATATCAGCATTACAAGCCCATTGATATTCCAGTAGCTTATACCCCTTAGATCAGGGCCTGCTCTGCTAATTAAAATAAACCCATGACTCCACAGTGCTTGCAGTCTACGTTAATGAAGCAGGTCAACAATGGGTAAAAAAAGGGTGTTGACTGTTCCACTTTGACTGAGAAGAGATGCAGAGAAGAGCCTTTCTTACCCTGAAACAGGTCAATGCCAGCTGCAGAACTGTGCAGTAGGTTTTTAACCTCTTCTTTATGAGGCTTTCCACTGAGTCTTGCCCTCTGTGAGAATGGGAGCACAGAGCTATGAGAGGAGAGATGTTGCGCAGCATCTTCGGACTCTGCATCCACGTGACAACCATAAACCATCTCCATGGTCCTCCAATAGTTAGAGGACTGTGTTTTGTTACTGGTAAGTCCTGTTTGATTATTCTTTTTTAACCTTTCCACAATAGAGACTTAATTTCTGTAAAAATAGGATTCTGGGCTGTTTCCCAGTCATAGCTTTTCTGGTAGCAGAAGTGTGTGGCTACCTCAGCGTTACCTTGTCATGGTTAGTTGCTAGTGTGAATCTCTCTCTGGCATAACTGGAACATCCCTGCACATAGTTTCAGTTATGAAATAGGAGATGGTTTATGCTAAAAAGTAGAACTCAGCTGCAGTTCTATAAATGTCTTCTGAATTCAACATGAATGGCTTTTTCCACTCAACAGGTTGAGTTTTAAAATTGTGTGTGCGTCACTGGTTTTGAATATTCCTTTTGTCCCAGTGTTTGAAAGGAATACTTTATAGTTCAAGTAATGTAAAAATTTGGGGTTTTTTTCAGAGAACAATGAGTTATCTGTGGAAAGCTGGTGCAAATTGAGGCAGATGAAGGAACAATTTCCCACTGTTCAGGCCTTTTGTGTTTTGGAGAGGAAGCTCAAGCTTAGGTCATGTGAAATGGCAATTTCTTTGAAGGAAACTTACTCCGAAGCTCTGGGCATGAATGGGTCCCACCTTCTGGTGCAGCTCTGGTGAACTCAGCAATTATCTATTTTGTACCAGCACCAGAGCTGTAGAAGTTTAGTTAAATTTCATTGATTATTGACTTTTTCTTCCTCAGTGTAAGAGGTATTTGTTAGGATATAAGTCATACACTACTACCGTGATAGGTACCTTAAAACATGATTTATGTATAATCCATCATTCAGAAAAGGATGGAGGCTACACAGATGACTTGGGTTTACAAGTAACTTACCCATTGCATTTATAATGGCAAGAATAAATCTGTCACTATCTAATTGCCTCCTATATATTTGCCAGGATTTTTCTGACTTTGTATCTCATAGCATGTCCCTGTTTCCATAAATAGAAATAATTTGCTTAAGCTCTTTCCTTCTGAATACTTTATTATTCAGCTCACTGTCTGTGCTGGTTTTCATGAAGTCTTAATCAGATAGATCAGTCTCTGTCTGGACTGCCTTTTAACTATTCCATATTTGTGCTTTTTGTTTTACCTCCCACAAGACTCCAGGTAAATTTTCTAGTTAAGGGTATTATTCTTTAACTTTCAGACTTTGTCAAATGTTATTTCTCTGAAAAAGAAAACACAAATTTCTATGTTTTGTGTATGTATGTGCAACAGTAATGAGCACAGCTATTGGCAAACTGTTTGCCTGCCCCAAAACGCAGAGTAAAGGATGTGGGTTGGGTTTACACATAATTTTTTCAAACAGTGTTAGGAGTTAGGAAAGGAAAATTAGGAAAGTGATGAACTGGTAGATGTGGTGGACTTGACAGTGCAGTGTTAATGGTTGGACTTGAGGATCTTCGAGGTCTTTTCCAACCTCATCTGTTCCGTGATTCTGTGATTCATTCACAGTATGATCCGCAAGTGGATCATACTTAGGGCTGACCCTAAAGACTGCTCAACATCTTAAAAATGCTTGTATGCTATACAGAGGAACATTAATAATAAAACAGAGAATGACGTGTGGGGAAAGAAAAAAAGGAGGAGGGGAGGAACAACTTGAAAGGGACAGAGGGAGGAAGGGAGGGAAGGAGATGGGATGGTGGTTTTATTTCAAATGTGCTGACCATCATTGCTCTCAACCAACATTTCTGGGGAGATCTAATTTTCATTTGTATCCTGTGGAATTCAGCTTCTTCGCATGGAAAAGGAACATAGCTCTGCTAAGTGTCTAAGGCAAAGATCCTTTACTTAGATGGTCACCAGGTCTCTGGGTATTGACAGTGGAAGTTGAAGGTGTTTATTCAGAAATATTCAGCCACTAAAGAGAGCTGCTCTCACTGTGGTTTTGTGCTACAATTGATGAACAGCAGTTTATCAGCTGTCCATGGGGAGCTGAGGACACGCTCAGGCTGCGGGTACATCAACCGCCAGCTGTTTGGTCAGACTGATCAATAATCCCTGTGTGTTTATTTGTACTTGTCTGGCTGCACCTCTCTCTTGTATTTTTCTCATCTCATTCATAGATTGTGAACATTTTGGAATCAGCTCTGTGTGATAAAGATCTAGTTTGTGTTCGGGACAGGTGTTCGCTTATCCTTGCTGCAAATACTTGCGTCTACCACAGCGGTAGGATGAAAATGGCAGTGGTAACAATAATAATATGCCTAGATCTGGAGAGGGATCATATGTATTAAATCTGACTGGGTTTCATGCTCTGTGTATGACTGGGTCCATCTGTTCAAAATGCAGCTCGTGTATAGTGTTGTATTCCTTTTTTAAAGCCAGGGACCAAGCTGACAACATTCACACTGCTACTTCATAATAAGGTGTCACATTATCCTCCTCCAGCTATTTCACACCTCCAGCTATTCCCTTCAGGAAGATTCTGAAATGAAATTAGTGTGGGGGTCAGGAAAGATTATCACAGTAAAGAAAGATTATCACGGCAAAGAAGCAATGAAAAATGTTTGAGGGAATGTTAACCAGCACTTTACACCTTTATTCCCTGAGGCAGTGGAGTGATCACACACAGTACACATTTATACCAATTCAACACAAATCATTCAGAGTGGCCTGGGCATCACATTGAGAAGAAGAATGGAAAATACATAACATACATAAAATTATAATAAACTATCATAATGTGGACAAAATGGAATCTATCAAGACAGTTATTTTCATATATTCCAGTGAGCTGTTCCTCCACTCCTCACTCAGGGATAAATCTCAGAGCCCTGGAGAGCTATTGAGTGCAATTTGCCTTAGGTAGCCCACTGTAGCTGCCATTTTCTCTCTCAATGTAAGCAGGTACTTCTGAGGATTCCGACCTCTGGATCTGCAGACTCTGCCAGCTGCTTCTCTGTAGTCAAAATGATTGACGTGACAGATTATGTCAATCCATCTCTTAGAGTTTCCTTCATTAAAGAGTCCTCATTTCCAGAGTGAACTCATTTAGGGCTTGTTTTAAGGTGTTGCAAGATTTTCTGTTATCCTACAAATCCAGACCCTCTTCAAGTGAGCAGGGGTGCCACCCACTAGGTCAGGCTGTTCAGGGCCTCATCCAACCTGTTCTTGAACCCTTCCAGGGATGATGCAGCCACAGCCTCTATGGGCAACCTGTTCCCAGGTTGGGCAACCCAGGTGCAGTACCTTTATTTACATAGGAGGTCAGAAATTTTGTCTCTTACCTGATCATTAAGCCATTTCAGCTCTGTATTTAGGAGGGAATGGAGGTTTTCAAATTTCTTCCTACTCCTGTAGAAATTGCACTCTGAATAATTAATGGGGGTTTTTTGTCAGAATTAAAATATGCTTGGAAAAGCAATCTGCAAGTTTAAAAATCTTGCTATATCTTAGCAACAAAAAAACACAACAAACTACACACACACACTCAGATACACAAAAAACCCCAAACCAAACAAAGCCAAAAAAAACCCATCCCACAAAACATTCCTGACAAGCACCGATTTTCTCATATTCAAACCAGCTGCAATGAGCTTTTAGGTCAGGGGAATTCCTTTATTATTCCTAGAGAGCCATTGCAGCTTTATTGTCATAAAATTAGGGTTGGGGTTTTTTAACTGATCTTGTTTCAGCAGTCTGGTAAATCTTATCAGGTGGTTCTGGAAGCCTAATTCATCAGTCAAAATAGTAAAGTGGATTTTGTTTATTTAACTATTAGGCTCAGATTTGTTTGTTTAGAAGAGTTAAACACACACAGGGAGAAGAACTGTAAAATAGCTTGTGAGGGTTTGGCCTACTGGCTCCCATTAGCTTCAATAGGAGTCATGCAGCCAAAGCCACAAATCCCACTTTAAATGTATACTGGGGAGAGATCAGGCTTAATCTGGGCAATGAACCTGAAACCATAAAAATGTCAAGCCTTTGAAAAGTTTTGAGGTAATAAACATAAGAAATTAGACAAAGGTGTAGTATTGGTGCAGACTCTTTCCTCGTGACAAAAATCTCTTTTCAGCTTTATCTTTCCTGTATCATTTAAGGCTTCCCTTCAGTGAGGCTGGTGGCTAAGTGGGGGTTTATAATCTCCTTTTCACAGCTGTCATGCACAAATAGATACACGAGAATGTCTTGTGTTTATCCTGTTGACAAGCTGCAGCTGGACTGCAGATCACAGCAGGTATTACAAGTGAGCAGCGTGTTCATAGCTGTATCTTGCATCTTTAGAAAAAGGATTATGCAAGCCCTGAACTTCAATTATACTGCATTTTTTTAATACTTCAGAGCTTTGGTAGAGTCAGCAAGCAAACTAGAAGACTGGGAGTATTTAATATGAAAAAGAAGTGAGATTGTGTCTGTTTCTTGACCCTCTAGTCTACCTGACCCATCCTTTCCACTCCTGTGTATAAACACCAAATAAAATATGCTGTCCAATGGGAAAAAACCCAGGTGACTAAAATATTTAGATGGGAAACTTTCAGGCAAGATGCAAAACATTTAAGGTATTTTTCAGGTTCTTTGAATATTTGCTTCTACAGTTTTTATGCTGGTGTCTAAATTCCTCCAGGTCTCCTCCTTTCAGTGCCTAAAGATTTGCAGTAGCTACTGTTAGTGTTAACTCCATTGTAGAGCCTTAAATATAAATCTTGTTTATTCTTCTGCAGGTCTAACTCTTCTTACAGAAGTGTTACAGCCACCCTAGGAGAATAGTTACAGCTCTTTGGTAGCTTGTGCTTTGATGAGATTCTGCAAAGTTCCCCTCCAGGGAACTGTGGGTCACTGTGTGGGCACGCCTGGAACCTGCTGTGTTCAGGCAAGGACCAAAGAATTGAGATGTTTGGATCATTTTTATGTGAATTGTTGGTTGCTGGACGCTTTCGAAATAGAGAAAGGACCCAGTTAACTTAAAAGCTGTGTTTTCAAGCAGTGTGAAAAACTGAATCCAAGTGGACAGTTGGCACCTTCTAGCATTAAAGCTGTTCTATCTCCACCTTCAAGGGAAGGATGCTTCAGCATAAGGAAAATCTGGGATATAACTTTAAATATGGTAGCAACAAAAAGCTGAAAGCATCAAGCAGTGGAAAACTATTTTCTTGCTCACAAACCCCTGTATTTGGGGCCAAAGAGAACTCTTAAAATTATAAATTAAATTCATCTGTCACTAAGAGTGCCTTCAATGCCTCGTGCAAAGTAAAGAGGTATGGAGCACCAGCAGGAGTTGCAGAACTGGGACCTTTTACTGAGCAAATGAATATAAAATCCCTGACTTACCCAGCACATCACATCACATCACATCACCCTGCACGTGTGTGTTCACTGTAGCAAGCAAGCCTCTCACAATAAACGTACAAATTCAGTCTAGCATCAAAAATGTTCTCAATAAACACCCAAACTTTACAGCACTCAGTTCTATCAGCTTGCATTTACCAGCACGTCAAGTGCTTATGGTTGTTTCTTTCTGTAATTACTTTGGATGCCACTCTATGAATAAATGGAAGGAGAATTACTGACAGTTAAATCAGAAAGTTTATAGCATAATGCATTATTCTTGGTAAAGAATTAAATGCAAAGAAAAGAAGAGTGAAGCAAGAGAATTTGTGATTGCTAATGGACGGTGTGCTCGGGCTATGTTTGACTTTCACGTGTACACCCCAGGCACCACTTTAAGATTATATTCAAAAGTTCATTTGCATTCAAAGCAAAACCCACGTAGGTGATAGTGACTAGATTTGGAATTGTACATCTGTGTGCACTTGGCAGGCTGCAGTCGCTGCAGTTTGACTTTTTGCTGCTGCACTGACTGGGCTGTGCCTTCCATCCATGGCAAAGGAAGCACCTCAGCAGTTCCCTCAGAACTTCAGAACTTAAAGCTGTCCTTGTTTTAAGTTCCTGGGAAGTGGGCAGAGAGTCTGTCCAGAAGCTGGAAGAATGGGCATTATTTCAGGAATTGCATTAGCCGCCCATTCCTGTCCAATCTTCAGGAAATCATTTCACCACAGAAGCTAGTTCAGATTTTTATTGGAAGCAATTACTCCTCCAGACTTTTGGCCTCCTCAGAAATGTTTGTTTCCTTCTCAAGCTTAACACCAACTATTATTGGACCCTAAGAGATGGTTTGCCTTGTGCCATTAATAATTAAAACAGCAGAAAGATAGACTGAGCAGCTGCCATGAAACTTTTATTATTTTTTGTGGCTCTCTAACTAAAAAACCCAGTCTCTGGATTCTTGATTTGTTTTAATTTATCAGAAAAGATTTGGGTGCAGGAGCAAACAGTGATGTTTTCCTTCCAGCAGAGCTGCTGAGAGGAACAGTGTGAAGGCAAGGGCCTTTGTTGTCACCAAAGGGTTTCCTCATCTTGCCAAATAGGTTTCAATCCATCAGACTAGAAGGATCAAAATTTTGTAGGTTTTTGGTTGATTTTATTTTTTAATTCCACTGGGAGATTTCCTCATTAAAAGGAAATGTAGCCTTACTTTTCTGTGCAACAGCATAGATTTAGGGTAAATTAAGTTAACAGGGTTTTAAAATGAAAATTTTATAACCTTAATATTTCTGTTACTGGCATGTTGTGCATAACAACATCCCATAATATCGTTAGAGAGGAGAGTTAAGAATGAATAGACTCTCAAATTCTCTACTTTGAACTTTCTTTTCTGTTTATTTTAGTTCCCAGCATGTGCTTCCAGATTTAGTTTTTCATACAGCTGTTTCTAAGTTGTGTGCTGCGTAGTCTGTTTGTGACAACTGGCTTTTGAATCAGGTCTATCAGGGGATTTTTAAAAAATGATGTCCCAGTTTTCTTTTGTTTTCTGTTTTGAAGATTGTCTTCCACATCTCCCAAACCTCTCTCTGCATTACCCATGAATTGAAAGCAGTAACAGCCCTGCTTCACTCCACTACACCTTTGCTTTCATGAAACTGAAGCATGGCTTTTCGCTGCAAAGCTGACAGGTGGTTTAATGACTTAAAAGGAGCACTCTGTTCATGAGACTTCAGAGGTATTTGATGTTTCCCTGAATGTCAGCCCTAGATCACGGTTTAGGTTGTGTTTCTGATGCAGAGTTTTTGTCCCAACACTTGAATTATAATTTAGTTGCTCTCTAAACCTTTGCCCTATGAAAGCCATGAATTCCCTGATAGCTACAAACCAGGATTCTCCAGATCCCACACAACTCCTCCTCAGTGTGTGTGCTCGTGCCTGTGACCAAAATATAAATCTTTGGCAGTCCTCTTGCAAGCTCTGAGACTTACTTAGCAGAGGTGGTAAAAGGTTTAGTGCAGCTTTAATGCTCTTTCATCAATCCTCAGTTGGTAAATATTCAGGAGACATTCTCTTTTTGATGGTTGAACAGCTCTAGAACAAACATCTGGTTCAAACAAATCTTCCAGTTTTCACTTTGTCATCAGTTTACAATCAATTAGAGACAGGCTTTTACCCTTTTCAATCCCCAGTGTCCTTTTTGGTTTCTATTTCATTATCAAAGAGCTATTTTTTTTTCTGTAAACTTTTTCAGTGTTGCTGTATGATAAGATGGAAATGAGCATTGGTGTGATTAAGGATGCCAATAAGCTTTAACTCAATTTCTTCAGAAGTGCATGGCTGCTGTATGTAATAAACTCCAAAGAAGCATTGCACCTTATTTACATTTTGCCCTGCACAGAGCATTTGTATGTTAACCTTAAGGGATTTTTCTTTCCTCTAAAGACAAGAATCAGCTCAAGGTTGAGAAGGGACCTGGATTTTCCTTTCCCCATTTTTCCATCATGTCCTACAGGTTTCTTTCCTGCATATGGGGTATTACATTTAGCTAGCATTGTATTTTGAATGCAGCTTTTCTGAGCTTGAGGCCTACTTTCTTCATATCAAAAATCTTTGCTCAGTGTTTTTACAAGGGCTGAGCTCTCCCCTGAACTATTCTGATGCCTGCAGACAGCTTGGGGAATCTCCCCAGGTCTGTGGCTCTGACTCCCTTCAGGTTCATTCCTTGTGGAATTTTGGTCAGGGGCCACAGAAAGCAGTAAAGCCAATCCTAGGAGTTTCTGTTGCCATAATGAGCATGGGGCCATAGAAACCACAGTGTGTATGTAAGAAGGAGTAAAACCCAGGTGCCTTCAGCAAAAAGGAAAGTCAATTTATCATGCAAAAAATAAGAATACAGACTGGGATTAATTAGTGGACATTGAGTGGATTAGAATCTGACAAAACCAGATTTGCCAACAGGTCTGTACCTTGGCTTCAGTGAACAACCATTCATATGGAAAACAGAGGGATTCAGGTTTTCTCTTTGGCTGTGTTTTTCCTTTGCAGATAAGTTTTGCAAATTGTTAAAAATAACAATTAAAAATCTATGGCAAAGACTAAGGAATCCTGAGTTGTGCCCACATTTCTCTTTTCTAAAAATGAAAACATTGAGCCGTAGATGTGTAAATGAAAAATAACGAGGAAGGAAGTTCATCACAGTGATTAATCACCTGTCACTCATTTAAAACAGTGCAAGACCAGCAAGAATTCAGTTAGTCATGAAGACTTATTTCTCATTATTCACCTGAAATTTGATTTAAAAACTTATGTTTTCTGAGGACAAAAAGTCTGATTTTTGTCAGTATTTAAATTCACTGTGTTACAATGAGTTCTTCTCTAACCCTAAAAGTCAGATAAGATCAACAAACAGCCAGAGTGGTTAGGAATGTTAAGTAGATATTGCTGTAAAAAAATAGGATAACCTGCATATGGCAATAAATTTCTTCAGTATTTTTTAATTTAAGCACTAATTCTGCCTGGAAGGGGGCTCAGTGTGTTCTCGAGTCTGCATGTACAATAGGATACAATAGAATCAAGGTTAAAAAAGACAAAGAAGTTTTTACTCTTCTAATTTATGTGAAGCAGTTTGAGCAGTCTTGTGAGGTATTACACTTTAGGCAGAATAAAATGAATTAATATAGCATCCACTTCTATCCAGGGAGGCAGACAGCATCAAAAGCATAAATAAGATCATACACGGGGATGAATTAACTTATTCACCTTCAGATGCATCATCAGTGGTCAGATTCAACACACACACACGAGCACACACACACTCCAAGGACAATAATACTGATGTGTGTTGGTTTTGCTGCTGTCCCTGTAAGGCAGGCAATGTTTAATGAATACAGTAAATCCAAAGCAAGGCTGCGTTTTAAAGCAAATATTTATTTGATCATTTCTATAAGTAGCTGTGGTCCATTCAAATGGGAAAGTGTCAATATATCGAGAAACTTCTGAATAACGCAAATGAGGCTTAAAACTTAAAAAAAATTACTATTTCCATAGCAGCTGGACATAGGAGTCAGCCCCCATTACTTTCATTTGCACCAACAGAGAGATGGGCAGTTATTCTCAGACGCTTCTGTATTGAAGGCGTTTCTTCATTAACAAAGGAGTTTCTGTAGGATACTAAATGGAATTTTAGGGAATTGTAGGGGTGGAAATGCAGGGCTACCTCGTTTTTCCGGGTAAGCCATGGCATTTATCATGAGTGTTTATGGCAGAGCTCTGCCTTAGGGTGTACTGCTGAGAGAAACCTAGGATTTGAAACTGCCCTGCCCCAGGAGGGGTCCCGTGCCGTGGAATCATTCCTTCCACACATTTTATCATGTTGCACTAGCAAAGTGTCTGCTCTGAACAGATAAAGGAGAAGCTCCTGTTTGCAGCTTCATCTGTTACTTTTTCTGACAATTCAGCTGGTGCAGAGGGCAGCAAGCAAGCCTAAGAATATAAAGTCTTCTTGAGCCAGCACAGGAGCTGCTGTTTTAGGAGGTACAAAATGATTAGTCTGACAATAGCCTGACTTTGGTATGGTAACCATTTGCTAAGGGTTTGGTGTTTCAAGCAATCCTGGACGTGTTCCTTTAAAAACAAGCCAAGACCTTTGTTCATCTTAAACCCTGTAGCTGCAATGAAATGGACTTCAGGGCACAATAATGTTAAAGCTTCATCACTGTTATCTGACAGGCACGGTCATTATGGGAACTAAGTGCCCCATGTTTCAGAGTTATGCTTTATGTGGACAGTGGTTGAGTCCCATCTCATTTCTCCAGTCTCCAGATAGTGGTTATGATAAATGGATGGCAGCAATCTTAAATTCATCATTATTAGAGTGTGCTAATGCACATAAAACCTTGTGAGGACTGTGAGTCTCTGTGTAGGTGCTCTGCTACTGTTTTGTCACTGGCAGGGAAACACCTTCATGACTTGGTTTCTGGGTGCCACCCTTTCTTGGCACAAAGTTAAACAGATCAAATCTGGATGATGCTGTGCTGTAACTACACATCACTATCGTGTTACAGAAGGGCTTGAAATACATCTCAAACAAAGTTCAACTGGGCTAGAATCATACAACACAAAAAGTAGTACTTATAGACAGTGTATTACCCTTTTCTGCTTTACAAAATTTAAAAAAAGGCTCTAATTTGCTGTGAGAAGTTCAAGAGAATCTTGGGCATAGATTTGGGGGGGGATAACAAAAATTATATCCTCTACTAGGTTGACTTTTTGCTATAAAATGTCAATTGTTTGAAGCTGCTCATGAGCTGTAGCCTAAGTCCTGAGGGTATGAATTAATAAGCAGATGGTACAAGTAGCTCTCTGAAAATACTGAAGGATACTTTCCAATGTCCCCATTTAATTCACTTGGTTCTGTCATTAACTTCATCAAGAGCAGGACTCAGTTCTGGCTGTTACTATTCCAGCACTGAGAAAGGTCCTTAAAACCTGGATTGCTTTGAAAAGTTCCAGGAGTTAGGAACTACTTGCATTTCAGTCTTTGATAGAAAAATAATCAAAACCAAAACATAGAGCTTAATTTCTACTTTATTTGGTAGTTGCAGCCAGTGGATTTTAGATTTTCTTCCATGTTTTTAAGTGTCTCATATATGCAGCTGATAACTTGAATTCTTTGCAGACCATAGAGGATTGGTGAGAACAAAAAAAGTATGAGATACTTAAAGTACAATTTTTTTCCATATTTGTGCATATCACTCCAGGGAAAGACAGCATAAAAATGTCAGAAAAACATATGAAACTGGGTTTTTAAAATTTAATTAAAGTGAATACACATAAGGAATTGAGATATTACTGCAGACGTGATTAATATCTGACTACATCTATTTACTGTTATTTGTAGTACCACGCTTCTCTCCACGCTGTCTGCTGCTATTTGGGAATGATATCTGAAACAAAATCTATGTGTCTTGCCTCCAAAAGTATAGAAATTACATTTCTGTATCTCAGAGTCCTGATCACTGTGTCTGAAATCACAGTTCCACCTACAGGGGTCTTTTCCCCACCTTCATCAAACAGATATTAAGAATTATTTCTCTTTGCAGCTGTTGTAGTCAGCACCTGCTTCCTGGTGACAGGGTTTGGGGTTTTTTTAGTTAAAAATACTGGAATATGTATCAGTGTATTTTTTCAGCTTCCTGATTTTAGAACTGGCTAGCTTATAATGCATGCAAATTAATTCTTTGCTAAAAGGAAAATTTCAAATCCAATAACAATAACTCCAGTGGAAATGAAGGAGTGGTTTGTTCCCTTGAACTTCTGGGGGAATTCGACCAAATTAATTTTCTGAGGCAACATCATAAACCCAGAGAAAGAAAAAACACACTTAGATAAATGAAAGTCTGTCACAGGCCACAGTGCTAGTGTTGAATTGGACAATTAATTATGTTGTTTGTGCACATCATAAATAGTGAGCAGCTTAAAGGATGATGGCTCAATAAAACAGCAAGAAAGAACTGAGAGTGAATCTTTTATCAATACTTCTCCCCTGTGACCCTTGCTTCACCCAGTGTCATCGTAATGATGTGAAGAAAGAATCAGAGTGCCAAGATACCCAAACTTACAGCCTCTTCTGACAGCCAGGGCTTTCTACCACCAGGGAAATTAAATAAGTGGATGTGGTCAAATAGAGAAAAGCAGGGGGAGCCCTTTAAGCTTATTAAGTCTCATTACGCACAACTCGATGCACAAGCAAGCTGTCCCATAATATCAGTGTGTCTGGAGGAACACTTTGGTCTCCTGACATCAAAGAAAGGCGATTCATGCTGCTCTTGTACACAGAATTTAGGAATGCAAGGCTGAGAACTCGCTCTGTAAACAGAGCCTCACTTGTATATGATTGCCAGGAAGGGTCTGAAACAGCTAAAAGTGCACTTTCCACTTTTTTCTCTGTACCTCTGTGTGGATGATGTTTTTCTTTTCCCTTTGCTCATTCTGAGACTTCATTTAGGTGTTATTCTCCAAGAGGATTTCTGTTCTGTCCTTTGAATGCACAGATCTCACTGAGCTGGCCTCAAACAAGGCAGCTCAAGTAGTGTTATGCTGCAATTGGAGGTGTTCAGTGCTCAGAGCAAGCTGCTCAATCTGCCTCTGAGGAGCTGTGTGAATGTGTCCCAGCTGCACTCAGCTTTGCACTGCACTGGCTAATTTAAAATTAACCTGGCTACGTGAACTTCAGCTGCACTTGTGGTTGAGGAACAGACACTCCTACAGGCTGCAGTGTGCTACTGAGTGGCTGAGCCAGTGCACTTTCAGGTTCTCCCTTTGGCAGCTGGAAACTCCTTAAACTAAAGTTTTGTTAATTTTAACGGAAGAAACAAAGTATGTGGTTGAAAAGTCCTAAGATTAGTGTAAATTTTGCTGTTCCTAGATGGGTAAATCAAGCAAACCTCAGTTCCATAATATCTCCTATAATTGTCTATTCCATAACCTGGCTCTCCCTACAAAATCACTCTTGAAAACACGATCATGTCTTAATTACCCTTTTTCTGTTACATTCCTGGCCATTTTTCTTTTTTCTGGACAAAATTTGGCCAGGTGTTTCTTCAGAAAAGAAAACATTTAGAGCTAAAGTTTGAACATTATTCCTTAATGAGAACAAGTCCTGTAAAGTTTCATCTACATTTTGCTTTGTGCTTGGTTTTATCTCATAGTGCTGCAAACTGAAAAATGCACATCCCAATAATCACATCCTTCCCTACTTTCATAAATGATTATAAGGAAGTTTCCACCCTCCAGCATCAGTTCAGTTGAAAAGGAGAGCAGAGAATCTGTTAAGGATAAGGTAAATATTTGAGGAAGTGGATGTGCCATTGTATTTGAACTTAAGAAAAAGGTAATAACACTGCTAAACTGCCCTTGCCCTCTGGAGCATTGCAGTATCCTAAAAACTCTCTATCAAATGAATTCCAGCTCATAAAACTTGTGTGTAGCAACAAATGTTTTTTGACCCCTTAAGAGATCCTGTGCTTAAAAATATTTGGTTTTACTGTGTTTTTGCCATTTTCTTGTTATGTTGTCTGAAAACTGTGGAGTCATCCTACCTTCTTCACCATTTGTGACAACATAATGGAGTGAAACTGCAATCACTGGGTGTTTGGTGGAACATCTGAGATGATCTTATGATCTGATGGCAGCTGGAGGGAGAATCATTTGAGATCATTCAACAGCCTCAGGGAAAGTCACCTCACCATAGTCAGTCAGAACTCTTTTTCTCCTTTGTTGTGTCCATCTCGCTCTCCTTAGGCTGCCTACCCTATAAAAAATGGCAACACACTTTTTGTTTTTCTCTTACCAAATAGTTAGAAGGTTATATGGGACTCTTCATTTAAAATATCTGGGCAGAGGCCACCTTAGCAGGTGATTAGCAATAGATCAGCTAAAAACTTAATATTATTAGGACTGTGTACATGTTCCTCAGTGGAAAGCAGGGGCAGGTTAGTTTTCCAAGCTGAACCACCTCTGGCTCAGTGTGGTTGTTGCAGCAGCTGGTGGAGAGAGGAGCAGGAGCACATTGTGGCTGTCCTTGAAATGTTCACCAGGGGCCTGACTCGTATCCACCACCGTGTCTTTCACGACACCACGTGCCCAGGTTCCCTTCCTGAATCCTCATCACTCATGCTGAATCCCCATCACTCATGCTCCAGGATGGAGCCAGGAAGCAGCCAGAGCCAGGGCTGTGAGAGGAAAGTTCCCATTCCCCTGGTCTGAATGCAGCTGATATCCATGAAAGCCACGGTCTGGCAGAGGGGCTGTCACAGATGGCTTCCCTTCTGGCAAAACCCACGCTGCTGCCTCAGCCAGGTTTGGCGGCACGGCAGATGTCAGCACTGCGCCTGTGAGGTTTCTCCAAGTGTGGGGACACTTAGGGAGCTGTCACAGGTAGCTCAAGGCAGGGTTGAGCAAAAGTAAGAAAACCAGAATAAGTTAAAGTCTGTTTTGATGGGGTCCTAGTGAGTACCAGGGCAAGCGGGAAAATGAGATGGCAGAGAGCAATGACAGCTGCATCAGACTATCACCATGTGAAAGATTAAACCCAGTGAATTTTTTGAGATTACAGGGTATTTGGGGGAGTTATGGATGATGACAACTTCTCAGAACTCCTTCCTACTGCCCAGAGCCCAGCTCTCACCTCAGGGAAGGGCTTTAGTCCATTCCTCCCTCATAAGAAGCACCTCTCCTTTCAGTCCTCCTTTCGTGTCTTTTCAGAGGATGTTATTCACCTGTTCTGTCGTGCCAGCACAACAGGGTGGATAACAGACAGAAGACTTTTAGGAAAGGGAGGTTCAGCAGCCAAAGATGTTCCACTGACCACTGAGACAGGGCAAGAGCTACCCATTCACCAGCAGGCTGCGGGGGAAGGCGCTGCCCCACCCTACTCTGAACTCTCTCCTTGTAATTTGACTCTGCTGTGGGTGGTGCACTGCACACCCTGGGAATGGGTGAGGCTGGATTTTTCTCGGAGACAGGGATAGGGTAAATATTTGGGTACCTTGAGGGTTATTACAGAACCTGCAAGATTTCCTGTAGAAGCTTTTGGAAGTTTAAGCCTGGTGCAGTTTGGGTGTGTTAGCTACACCTCTGAGGAAATGGAGAAGGTTATAAGGCTTTTGCCTGAGCAGTGCCCTGTGGTTAATTACCCATTTCGCTTAATTGATGACACCACACAATTCTGCAGTGTCTCAGACGAGGTTTAGCTACAGAAGAGGTGTCATATTGGCATTTTCTGGCTTTATCTTTCAAAGGTTGTTTTTTCCTGAAGCCTAAGGGTTCTAACAATTTGTCACATATTCAGTGAACAAAGAAACCTTAAGTTATCTGAGTGGGAATCTTGAACCATTTTTTTTCCAGTGTGAGTGATACAAGGCAGCTAACACATGTGCCAGATTTAATACTTGGAATCATATTTTTTCCTTTTAAAATTTGAAGCTGGTTTTTAACAAGAGAGATTTGTTTTTATCCATTTTACACATTTTGAAAAGTGATTTTTTTTTTCATAGAGGATCTATTTGCTTTAAAAAGTCACTTTTTTTTAAATCATCTCATCAACTTCATCATCACCATCACCGATAATTCTGTGTCCATGTACAAAAAGCCAAACATAACCAAGCAAATACCATTGTCAATCCATATAAATCAATGTCATTTCACCCAGTTTCAAAAAATATTATTTTCACTTTTCTTACTTAAAATCTCAGAGCTACTTTACCGGAAGGGAAGGGGAAGGAAGGGAAGGGAAGGGAAAGGAAGGGAAGGAAAATCTTTCTCTGTTTTCCATGTTATCTAATAACAAGCATGAAAAATTCAGGAGGGAGGGAAAATAAAACACTTAATACCTTCCTCATTTTCAGAAATCAAAATGAAACAGAATTTCTTTAGTTTCAGAATTCTGCAATAGTGGCACAATCAATGTCATTTGGAAACATAATTGGCTTTTGCTGAAATTAATTTCTAACTGCAAAGGTAAAAATATACTATGTGGTGGCTAAGATCTCTCCTTTCTGCCCATCCCATCTTTGATAAATCACGTGTTTCCAGCACAAAAGCAGCAGTTTTATTTCTGTTTGCTATTGCGCTATTGGTACTGTAAAGCAACAGTGGAAAAGCTAAATATATAGCTATAAGGAAATATAAGGAAAACTAAATACATAAACATAGGAAATAATTTGCAGGAATTCCGAATTAGGATCTCTCGAGACAGTGCAATGGAATGCTCAGATCTGATACCAAGTACCATTATGAAGGGCATATTTATGTTCATAGATCCCAAATGAGTGTGTTAATGACCTTACACTGTGTAAGAGTCTAGCCCATATTGCACCATCTCTTTTCCAGGGAAACTTTTACTCCATAGGTACTCCGGAAACAGAAAAGAATTATATTCTGCCAAAACTATTCTCCTTTTTAACAAATCTACTAATATCTCCTTTGTCTTGCCTCTTATCTTCCAGGAGGTCATAAAATATTTTGTCAGTGATTCATGAGAAGTACATATTCCAAGCGGCCTCATTTCCGATGGTTAATTTTCTCGTCTGTGTGGAAGTGGGAACACATTATTCCATGCACTGAGACCAGCAGCAGCTTCCTGCCATTTAATATGTCCATTACAGCGTGTCGTAGTGAAGGCAGTAATGGATGAATATTGACAGGAGTTTGGTGTGGTTAATTAACGAAGATGAGGTGATAATTCACAATTCATCCATGCCACCCAGAGAAAGTTGAGTGGCTGGAGCAAACCTCCCCTTGAAACTAGTTCTATGTGACAGAGCAGCCTGGATCCAGGTTTTGTAGGCTTCCCATGAGTTTACCTTCCTCTATTTCCACTCTTCAGACTGACATCTTTCTCCACACAAATACCCAGTTCAGGATGACAGGGCCAATTGCTGGAAAAATTAACTTTAGTGTTAAGCAGGAGGAGCAGGTTCCAGCCTTTTCTGGGAAAGGCTATCCCATATCCATTCCCTGTAATTCCCTTCCTCCTAATCTTCCTTCTCTCAGCAGTAGCAGCAGCCTGAGCTTCCAGGTGATGTTTTTGGGCTGAATTTGTGGCTGGAAACCTGTTCTGAATTCTTCCTGAACAATTCAGGGTGTTGGTGTAGACAACAGGCCATCTGTTTGTGCTGAATGCTCCCAGCTGACAACACAGAGGATCACAGGAATAATACCAGAAAAGTACTGTTTTATAAAACCTGGAATAAAGTTTTGCTAGATTTCGATTAAGAAGTTTAGTAGAGAGGAGGACTGAAAACAGACTTCTGACATTTAAACCCATTGTCCTTCCACCCCTCTTTAGTGTGCTGTCTCACTAATCCTCTGGGCTGTATGGTGACAGTTCCTGCTTTGTGTGTAGGCCTGGCATTAGATAAAAATAGGGGGAAAAATGACAGGTTTATCTAAGTTTCTGATAACTTACTGCCAGGTATCTCATACTGTTTTTGTCATTGCTATTCAAGTCTGTCCAACCCTTGGAAGCCCACCTATGAATAAACTCGATTTCCTCCTTCCTTTGAATCTAGCATTAGATTTTTTCATCTTTTCTCTTAATCCAGTAGTTTCCTCTTGTAAAAGAATGCAAACTTCCCCCTGATATATCCCTCACCATTTAAATCAGGGCTTCATTTTCCCATCAAGTCTCTTGGTCCTCCTCAGTTCTGTTCAGCTAAAACACTTTTGGCTCTGGTTGTTCCCTCTACTTGTGTAATTAGGCCCTTCAATAAACTCTGTTTCCTCCTGGAACTCGTGCTAACTTGTTGAAAAGGCATGAGGCAGGAGCAATCCATAGATTTTAAACTTGCTGACCACTGAGCTGACCCATCTTCAGAGATTACCTTTGCAGCTCTGTGATGTGGAAGGGCTTTGTTCACCCTTTCAGTGTCCCTGGTGACCCCAAGGCCAGGGTGAGCAGCACCAAAATCGATGTGCACAGGCTCAGGATCCCTCATCGACCAATTGTGCGCAGGTACAGTGTGGAAAATGAATGTAAACAGATATTAACTTAGGGGATGAGATGTGAAAGGGATGAAGGAAGGTCAGAGTGGGGTTTGACCTATTTAATCTGTGTATTGTAATAAACTTTTGCAGAGGCTTCTGTAGCTCTACTCCTACCCTTGCGATTCCCTTGGCAGGAGCATTAGGAAGGCTTACTCTCAGTTAATCAAATCTTGAGCTGATATGTAGGGGTTTGCCTCACACACTCGTAAGTGATTGGCTCTAGATAAAGTCTAGAGGGAGGCTAATTCAGTTTAAAGTGCCCATTTCACAAGCTACCTCATCTTTGTTTCCCAGAAGGCTTTCTTGCTTATCCATATTGACTTCTAAGTTTATCCACATCTTGTGGGAGCTGATTAACTGCTCAATCCTCACAACAGTTATGTTCTGCCACCTTTTGCTGCCTTTTGACCTGTTTTCACTTTCTGTCTGCTTCTGGAAGTTCAGACACCCAGCTGAAAACCTTCCTTTGAAAGGCATGTGACCCTGGTTTTCCTATGAAGCTGAGGTCCCTTTTCCATACCAAAATATGCTTCCTTTACACTCTATCAACCCCTTCTGGAAACTTCAGTCAAATTGAACTGTACCTTACTAAAAATAATCATATAAAAATAAATAATTTATTAAAAACCCCTTTTTTATCTGATGCCTTCCCAGTCTTCTCTCCCCAGGTTAGACAGTGCAGTGCCTTTTGTTCATGTCACTCAAAGCTAGTCCTTCCCAGTGGAATGCAGCTGTGCTCTTCCTGCAGCTCAAGCTGTTGTGGGACTTCTGCAAGGTCCTTGTATCCTAAAACACTTCGGTTTGTGACTTTTCAATGTAAAATGCTTGAAATATCAGAATCTTAGAGAGAAATTTATTTTCTCAGTAGCCTGGTGGGGAGAGGCACTGCATGCCTGACAACAGGACCTGAGGCCGTGTGGGGAGCTGTTGTTGGCATTAGAAGACTTCCTAGAATTTTGTTTTATTTTACTTTCCCATTAAAAACAGAGCTGCTCATTCAGCCTCCTAACTATTCCCAGAATTCTTTATCAAATTTCATTTTAGAGGAATCTCTCTGTTCAGCACCAAAAAATAAGCTAGCAATGAACTTACAGACTTTGTGGAAGGTCGGGAATTGTAATGTAGTCATCATAAAGAATGAGTACATAAAATGACATTAAGGAAATCTACATGAGACTGTTTTTCTTAATTTTATTGAAAGAAGTGAATAAAAAGAGGCAAATCCCCAACTGCTACACATGGATTTAGGTCCTGCCATTCTGTGATGCAGTGAAAGGATACAGGAAAAGAAGGTTTAATTCTTTCACTGACTAATTAACAAAGCCATGTGGATTTCTTATTTAGTTTATTTTCCTTCTAAGGTACAACCAAGACAGATAAGATTCCTATTTTAACACAGTGATATGTTAAAGGCTTTAGAAATATTAATTAGTTCTGAGTCAGAGAGAGCTGGCATTTGCTTTTGTGCAATGTTCTCTCACAATCCATGGTGATGAAGAATACAGTCTTCAGTGAGACTTGTTAATTACAGAGGGTAAGTCTCCTCATCCCCATTAATGAATAACAGCTTCCTGGAGTTTATGCAACCTCAGTAGTGAAGCACTTAAACCTTGGCTACCTTGGACTAAAATGTATTGGAAGTTTTGCATCTCAGTTAAGAGGGCCCATGTGGATTTTTGCTGTTAGAACTCAACTGGAGTTAGGCAAATGCACCCAAACATGAGTCCTGAACAATGCTGAATTTATTTACCACAGAGCTTCACAATAATAGAGAACTCTGTTATTAAAGACCTTTGCAAACTCTGGACACCTTCTCTGTAGTTGTGACTCGGGCAAAAGAGAGGAAAATCAGTGGACTTCTTCTGCCAGAGCTTCCTACTCTCACCTAATGAGGGATAAAGAAGCCACAAAGGCAGAAGAGAAGAGCTGGCTGGGTTGCATTTGAAATCCCCAAGCTCTGGGACCTCTGCACTCCATCCCACAGCATGGGTTACTCAGTTTTAGCCTCTGGATGTTCCTCCTTCGTCCAAAAAAACCTTCAAACTTAATGTTCTAGTGCCCTGGAGGATTTTTGTAATCTCTGGTGTAACAACTATGGGGGAAAAAACCAAAACCAAAAACCCTCAACAGGCAAGCAAAGCCCCAATCCGAAAACAATGATACTAAAGTAATGTTTGATGGTTCTTAGAGATCAAGCACTAGCACCAAGTGCTCTGCCACTGCAACACAGAGGGGTGGTCCAACAGGAGGATATGTTTTACACAGAAAGGGAGATCAGAAAGTGGCAAACAAAGCAAAGAAACCACTACTGAGAAGACCTTTCCAAGAGCACACAGCACCCCAGCACTGGACCTTAAGAGAAGGAAAATTTCCCAAATCTCACCATGCTCACTTGTTATCATTCCTGGTGTGATTCAGACTGAATTAATTACCTATCACAACTTTCATGTGAACAGTTCCTCTGTTATTTAGCACAATTTTTTTACAATATCTGACTGCATTTTCTGTAAATATTCCACCTGCATCCATTTTGGCCATTCTTATGAGAGGTATTAAAGGTGTGCCTGTCATGCTGCAGTTTGAAATCATGGAGATACGGGGAAAATTAGCATTATTCACATGCAGCAGAACTCAAAGAAAAGAAAGATAAAAAGAACCTGCTTTTGCACACGGAGGATTTTCATGATGTTTTCTTTTGAGGGAACAGCCCTCTGAACAAGGAGTTGTTGTAAGCACAAAATTGTAGCAATATGAAATAACCCTGGTTTTATTTAATATATGGGTTTTTTTAATAGCCTTTCTGAGTTCTATTATGGAAAAAAAAAAAGACAGAAGACTAAAGATGTCACCTTTTAACACTCTTTTGCAAGGTGCAACTTTCACCTCATTCCTTGGCCTTGAGCCTGCTTTTAATAAGGAAAATCAGGAACATCACACAGGTCAGTGAAATTCTGTCAGGGTAATGGCAAGGCAAGCCCTCAGCTCCCCAGTGAAGAGTCACCAATCCCTCGCTTACATTTTATAATTTGAGGATTAAACAGAACATGCTTATGTTTAAAATCAGTTTGGAGAGAGCTGTGGATATGTCTGTTAATTATTTATTACTTCTCTAAACTTGCATAGTTTAAACTAATTTTAATGAGTGAGAACTTAGCTTAGACTTCAAGAGCCTAAATTTTATCTGTGATGTTCCTTTGGTGTTCTCAGATTTATGCATGTATTTATAATCACTTTTGGGCAAGAGTCTGAATGATCTGAGTGTGTTCACTTGAAACAGAATTATCAGCCAAGACAAACCCTGAAAACCCTAGGAAATATCTTTGTTATGCCCATATATTTTAATGGCAGTTAGGATTTCTAGAGCAAAAGCCACTGAGGCATGGGGAGGAGGGGTCCTTTAAAATGTAATTGGAGTTTTGCACATAAAGAGGAGCCCACTGAACTTTCCTCTTGGCAGAAAAGGAGCCCAAATATTAGCCCAGCTTTTAAATAAGGCTCCCTAGCACAGTTGCTTTTGACCCATGACTAGCTGCAGTGTAAACAAACACTGAAAATAATCTTATGAAGTGGGGAAACTGGGGTGTTGCCTATCTACTTAATCAGGGTTTTATATTTATTATTTCTGACAACAATAATAAAATGGCATTAATTTTCCAATTAATATTAGCATGAATATTGACTTATGCTATTATGTATATCAAGCCACAAAGAAGAAAAGCTTTCCTGCTGCTTTACATAATTGAATAATGCTAGTTTAACATTTGCAGAACCTTTAGGGAAGTATAATGAATTCTGCAAATACTCAGATTTACGTCCTGGAAACAGAAACAACTGGAAAATTTTAAAATTAATCTCTTGTTTTTCATGCAAAGCGATGTTGACTCTCTTAAAAAAAAAATTCTGGGACTCTGCATTCCTGTCTGTAAGACAAAGAGGAGTCTAGATTATTTTCCAACTAGACCATTTCACAAATTATTAGTTTTCTTTGAAGTCTGTAACTCTTGTTTGCTAGCTGTGAATTTTGTTGTAGGCAAAAAGTAAGGGGAAATAAGGTCTACAAATATGTAGCTAACACCTAGCAAAACAAACTGGACCATCTCCTCACCATAAAATATCTGGAAATGCATGAATAAATGCAGGTTAACTTGCATCTTTTCTGCTGCCAAATGTTGATGTCAGTATGCTGGACTGCTTTCAAAAACAGAGCTGGAAGGATGTAGTGTAAGATAAAATAGAAACTGCAGCTCCATTTCTGAGTTACTTTTTTTGAAATGTAGGCTTTGATTCCTCTGTTCGCCCTTACCTGTCCCTCGCACCTGGCAGTAATTCTAATATGGGTAGCTGCAAGGGAGCTCATGTTAGTGAAAAAAGTCTATTTTTTATTTGAATGAAGGTAACTATAGTTCAAAGAGTTTGACAGAGATCGGGGCTGGTGCTACATCGCTCCAATCACCAATTGTTTGGCTTTCTGAAATGCAGCTCCTCATTCATGAGGTTCTCACCTTTATTTTTTTTAAATCGCCTCCCACAAGTTCAAGCAGTCAGGATGATCCCAGGGCTGGCTTTGCCCTTCCTCCCTGCTCAGGTTCTGACAAATCTCTGCTTCCAGGTTCCACTCAAAGCTGCCATTGCTGCTCTCCTCCTGCAGCCCAGGCTTTGTGGAGCGTTTGACAGCTCTGAGCCCGACAGAGGGGCTGCGAGGAGCCCATCAGAGGATCCCATTATTGCCTTTGATTCCCCTGCCTAAGAGTTTGCTCAGGGCAGTGACTTTCCCCAGGCTATGTCTTCCCCGACCTTTTCCTCCTCCTGCGTGCTCCTTCACTCCCAGGCTCAGAATGCAGCCTTGCCGCAGCAAAATGCTGAGTGAAAAATGCACTGGTGCCGAATAATAATTGGTGCAAATGAAGCCTTCCCACGCTGCCTTTTCCCTGCTCCTAGAGGGCTTTTCTTCTTAGGCCTCCTGGCTTGTTGCATTAATAATTCATAACCAGTGTGCTTCACGTAGGCTCACTCGAAGCAAACTCACAGAATGCCATTTTCCCACCAGTGTTCATCAGAGTGGATTTTCTTAAGAGCACGCGGCTTTGCAAAGCACAAATTCTTCCTTTCTGTGGTGAAAAACTTGTAGTGCCGTCATCTGGATTAAATTGATTATTGACACGTTCCTCCTCTGCAGAGCTGAAGATGTGCACAGGGCAAGGAAGGAGGGGTTTGTTGCAACAAATTCTGCAGAATTGATATAGGTGACAGATCTGCATCGGTGGGAAGCCACATCCCTGTGAGACAGAGATTGGCTCTTCTCTTAAACATTTCTTTATAACTTGCAAGGAGTTAGCAATTCACCTTTAGTAAAATATTAACAGTAATTAATTGTATTGGGATACTGGGAAAAACCTGACAGGTGGTTCAGTTATTTTAAATCTGTAACAAAAAAAAAAAAAGCAAATGTTTACATTTTCAAATTACAAGTTAACAAACTCTTTAGCTCCTATTGCTAAGTAATAGCTTTCTAATAATAAATATTTCAGAAAACTGGGAAAGCTTGGTACAAAAGGTTGGTTTAGCATAATTGGACAGCTTTGTAAAGAGAGATGTTTCCAGAAGAAACTGTAAAGAAGAGTTGTGAAAATGAGACAGAACCCAGCAAGTTTTTCTAGGTTAGTACAGTAGATAAATTTGGATTATAGAGTTAGATGTGCTTGATATTTTGGTCATTTACACATCACGTTATTGATGTTAAGAAAAACCTCGAGAGGCCTCATTAAGAGGTCAAACTCTGTAATGGAGATGATGAGTCCTGATAGTTTTCTATCCAGATTCCAGTTTCTGTTGCAGACTGGCATAATCACAACAGAGAGTGGCTGAACCTGGACTCCACAATGTCCCTGCACAGAGCAATGGGAGGAGCCCAGAGGAAAAAAGGATTGAAGCAAATGAGCAGCTCCCAAAGACCAGGAATGGCAGAAAATGAGGATACGAGAGGGAAAATAAATAAATCTTTGAGCCTTTGACAGAATATAACCCTTCTGTCAAGACAATATTTATATCAGGTAGACTCAATGCTGGGACCTAGTCCTCAAGAAGTCCTTGAGAATCTGAAAGCTGTCATTTAGCGGGACAATTCCTTTTGCAAAAGTAGCCATGGGGTAGCCAGTATCTGTTTGCTAACCAAGACTTTTTTAGCTGAAAAAAAAAAGGATTTAGCCAATTAATATATGTTTTCAAACCGCAGCCATCACAGAGTAGTCAACTCAGACAGCAAAATAAGGAGTTGAGATAAAGCACTGATACTAATGGTCTCACCAGCATTTAAAACAGTTATAACATGACTCTGCTTAAGCTCTGCATCCCCTGGGTTCTCTTTGTTGTCAGAAAGAGGCAGCAGAGGCTGAATCTTATCCGCTTACAGCAGGAGTGCAGTTGTTTTCCTCATTAGGAATTACAAAACTGAACAGCAAACTCCACTCCATCAGGTTTGTTCCTTAATGCTTCCTCTCAGTTATAACTTTCCTAGCAAAGTTTTATAATTCTTTGGCCTCACCCAAATCCCTCTTCAAAGCTGTAATAAAAGGAAAAACAATAATAAAAGAGTTAAGTTTTAAATCCCAGCCAACCCTGGCGTGCTGCTGGAGAGAAAGAGAGATTAGAAAATAATTTTCAGCCACATTGTGACAACAAGAAATTGTTTTTCACAAAAATTAAAATACTGTACCTACTAATAGAGTTGCAGGAGATTTATCTACAATCCACAGTAAGATAAATACTGGGGATTACTTCTAGATGTTACGGTTATATTAAATTGAAGGCTGCAAGGGAAATAGAAGCAATTCACGCCCACGTGAAGCATGACAGGACTGAAGATAAGTCTAGGTTACATATTAGGTCAGGATCAGAAGCAACGTATTTTACAATGTTGTGCAATCTGTAATTTTCATAATTACAGGTAAATGTTCAGATTCTAGGTGTGTTGTAAGGATTTGAGGGTTGGGGGGAAAAAAACACATTTCATTAATTTAGTTATATAAAATAATGCTGTTTCAAAAGTAAAATCAGGCCTAAACTTTTTTTGCAGAAGCAAATCATAAATATTTAGACAGGAAATCAACACTACTAGAAAGTTTTGTCTAAAGCTCTTTCAGCAACCCAGTTCTTTCCATTTCTTGCTACTTTTCAGGCTAAAAACCTGGGGTTTGCACAAAGTGAAGATGGAATGACAATCCAGTGCAGGGGCATACAGAGAGAGAGAATTGTGAGCTGCTTTATTTTGGGTAATAACTACTTTTTTGGGGGTAAATAACTACAGAAGACAGGAATTCTGGACTCTGGCTCTGTGGAAATGGGATATGGATGCAATATCCCTGCACCATCTGCCATCCTTGCAGTAATTCAGGTACCTACAAAAGCAAAACAGAACGTGAGGCTTGACATAGGGCTGTCCCCTCCACCAGCTCGGAGTCTTCCAGAAGGAACAAGGAGGGTGGGGCAGGTGGAAGTGTCGGGCAGGCTGTTATCTCTCCCCATGCCCTTTTGTATGCCTAGTTAGCTGCTGCCACTGAGAACAGGACCAGCATGAGTTCTCTTCTTGCCTAGTTCAAGCTCTTCCCTGCCTTTTTTTCCCTTGCAGCAAGGAATATTTTGGCAAGCAGCCCTGATCTGTAACCGTGGCAAGAGGGGAAAGCTACTCAAGGAGTTTATGGCATGGAATGAACATAAAAGGCTATTTAAAAGAAAGTTATTTTCTATTATTGCATTTAGACCTGTGATCACAGGTACTTCAAAGCAGGGACAGGAAGGCAGAAATATGTACCTGTGCAAAATGTGCACGTTGTGGTCACTGAACAGGAAATCTCAAACCAGAAACATGAACAAAAACTTTGTATGGTTGATTGTCAGCCTTAAACTTAGCAATGTTTCGTGGCTGAAGAATTTCTTGTTATCAAATACTCATCCCTTCTAATTACAGGGCTTAAAGATGAATTAATGGTTGAAAATAAACAGCAATCTTGAAAAAATGTGATATTATGGCTGTGGGATAGTTTCGTTATAAGGTCTTTGTGAAGTTTTGGGAACGTGGATGTACATAGACAACTTCTTAAATGTTGGTTCTTCTCTGGCTTATGGCATTCCCTTTGAAGTTCTTAGAATCACTGGATGAATGTCAGTGTGTATTAAATAACTACTGAAAGGAAAATGAGGTAGCACAGTAAGGCAGATTTGGTTCAGAAGCTCATAATGAATTTAACAAAAAATAATAACAGTCCTCTGAACCTTGCCTGGCTTTCAGTTATTAGGGAAAGAACTGTTCTTCCAGGCACAACTTGCAAAATCCCGTTTGTTTTCAGCTTAGCCCAGGGGAAGATACCAACATTACCCTCCCATATGTATTGCATTAAATACTTCAAGTCACTTCAGTAATGCTTGCAAGTTTAAAATTAGATTCAAGACTGGAATGATTTAAAGGTCTTTAAAATGAATGAACCATGAGATTGCTTTAACTGTTTTAAGTATAATCATCTGTATTTAAAAATATTATTCCTAAAACATTCAATTTTGGCATCCAAGAAGAGATTAATTTGGCAGGCTCTTTTTAGATTAGGCTTAATAAAATCACTTAAAATCAAATGTTCAGAGTAACCAGTGATTTGTAGCTGCCTAATTGAATACATTTTGGAATGCCATTATCATAAAGCTTCCTCAATATCAAAAATTACATCATTTGGGCCCCACTAAATTGTAGTTTTGTTGAGATACAGTACCACAGTTGTGGTGTAAATCAGTATCTAAATTACTTGGAAAAATGTTATGAAAGTGGATCATTTAAGGCTCACCTGACTTTTGTAAAGCCTTTTAAGGACTTCAGTGCAGCACTCAAGCAACAATTGTGTCATGGCCTTCAAGTTAATTAGATGACCAGGTTGTAAAGCTTAATTAGCACAGTGGCATTATGTGTAGGAAGCTCTGTACTGCCACTAGCCCCAGCCTTCTTGAGGAGAACAGAGGGAATGATCTGGTAAAAATTCAGTTTGATGGTATTGCACAGAAACTCCTGAAGCAACACCCACAAAGTTTTGAAACAGTGAATTAAGACAGAAGGAAATGAGAGCAATTGCCCACCATCAGCAGCTGTTTTGCTGTGTGCAGGGTAAAGCCTTTTAGCATAACAATTTAAATGCTGACAGTGGATTTCTTACTCTGGTGAGGAGGATGGATGGGAGGAATAAAACAAACTCCTTTCCCCAAAATTTCACCTTAAATTTTATTCTGCACTGAGAGGTGGGGAATGAGAGGTACAGAGGAGGTGCAGAAGGTTTCCATATCTCAGTCAGAAAGGCCTGACAACAAATGCCATAATCAAAAAGCTGTTTTATGATGACAGGATAAAAGCAATACAGGTAATGAGTAAATTTTACATGCCTTCAGGTGCTGGGAATCCCACATTCATGCAGCACGAGACAGACCCCAATAAATTCAATAACAAAAGGGAGGGAGAAAGGCCCATCACACCTCTATTTGTGCATGTGCAGGCGTGGATGTGTGGCCAAAAGCAGGTGAGCTGAGCATCTGAAATGCACTTGCACTGCAGGAGGGCACAGAGCAAAGCTTTGACACAGCCTGTTATAGGTTTCAGCCCTCATATTTCTCCCAGGACACCCCCCGAGCCCGTGACAAATTACTTGTTGACAAATTACATGTCAACAAACTGCAGAACTCAAAGATGTATGGATGGAACGAGTCAGATTCTCTTGAATATAAACAGGTCTCATTAAGGCTGTCTGTAAATTTTATGTCTGGCCAAAGAAAGAGTGAGTACTGTGGTAGCCTCAAGATAAGTATAAAAATGTGAATGGAAAGGCCACTTTTTTTTTTTTTTCCCTGGCAATAGCAAGAAATGGAGCACTAGGTAATTTTAGAGCAGAAAATTTTAGTGCTGGAAAGTCCTTTTGAAATAGGCAGTAGAGCTTCCACAGTTCCAGAAGACCAGAGGAGAGCTATACTATTTCATTTTTCTTATCAGTAAAAAACAGTCAAAACAAACAAAGAACAACAAAACCAACCAGAAAACCCTGTCAGATTAATCTGGGTTTTCCCCAGCCACAAGAAAGCTCTGCAATGAAGATTAAAGCCATTCCTAACCAGAAAATCAGCAGACTTTTATGAAGAAGCTAGAAACCAATTTTGTCAATATTTTTGAGAAAAGCTAAGTCTAGTCCATGCCACAAAAAGATTGATACAACTACAAAAACACCCCCAAAAAACAACACCAAGGAAAGATCCAAATATTTCTCTTTCTAAACTGAATTTTGATGGTTTCACTGTTTAAGAGTATTCACAGAAGCATTTCAAATATGCTCTATTCAAATAAAACAATATTTTTCATATAAAATGTTTAGGTAATGTTTAACTATTTAAACCATAAGCTTTTCAAAAGCTGGGAGATGGGAGGAACTTTCTTCAGAGTTTTTTAGGAGGGAGTTTTTGTAAATTTAGAAGACATGAGTATGTCTTTAGGCCAGTGAGGTTTCAGATGGCAGGAGGTGCATACTGACCAAAGGCCGATGCATTTCTTGTTTTGTGTGTGGAGTGTGTTTGTGTCTGGGGGTGTCGGATCAAATGCACAAATCAGATTTACTGTACTGAGCTATTCACTGGAGCATTGCCTGTAAAAATGTTAAGAAACTGCCTCTTTATACTTTCCATGCTATTTGAAATTAGTCATAAGTAGGGGTTCAGTGGAATACTGGGCAAACACTTCCACAGCCTGGAAAAACAGAGTTCTTTTAAAGTGTTTGCTCTTTCTTTTTTTCTCTCTTTTTTTTTTTCCTTTTTCCCTTAGAAAAGTCCATAAGGTGCATAAGGGAGCCCATCTGTTGTTTGTCTAAACCAAATGAATTGCCTCTTTTGACTTCCCATTGTTTACCTGATAACTGATCATAGTTCAGCCACAGTGGGTATAAATTAGAGACAGGATTCTCCCTCCAAAAACACAATATAGGAAAAGCCAAGTAAAGATGAAACAAATACATAAAAAACCTTTGAGGAAAGATAGTATTAGAGGGAGAAATTAACACATTCAACTGGTTGTGAAGCAAATGCATTCCTTTTTCTAAAAAGAGCCGGTTTTTGGATCTGTGTCAAAGATTTGTGATCCAAAGATATTTTAAAATGGTTTAGGTTTTTTTGGGTTGCTTTTGGGTTGGGTTTTTTTTTTTTTTTTAGGTCAAAAGAGCCAAACTGAGCAGCTTGGTTAACTTGTCCTTTCAAAATATCTGTAGAAATTGTCATTTAATGTTAAGCATCCTTGGTTTAAGTGGCATTACAAAGATGTCATTTCTCTGTTGTGCATCCCTATCTACTGAGCATAAATTAGAAATAAAAGGCAAAGCACAGCTGGAGGAGGTGGGCATGGGGAAGTATTTTGCCACGTGGTAAATATCACAATAGCCAAGCAACATCATCTACTGGTGCAGAAAGGGAATTTCAGCCACCCACTTTCTGCCCCCGTCTTCCATTAAAAAGATTTCATGTATATATCAGGCCTGAGAATTTTAATACAACCAGTTAATTATTGCAGAATGGTATAAAGTAGCTAAACTTTTCGAAAAAATAATCTATATGTAAAAAGAAGGTGGTAATAGCATAAATTTTGTTTAGAGGCATCATGAGAGGTGAATGACTTACAAATGGTAGCATCTAGGCAGACACACACATCGGTGTATCACACACAAAAGGTAATCTCAGGAAAATGCCCAGCCAGCCTGCCTGTAACAAAGATCTCTGGCACAAAAAGATCTGAGAGTGCAAAAAAGCTTTGACTGGTCCCAAGTCTGAATTGTCCTCAAATTTCACAAAGAAGTTCTAACATCCAAAAATTCACGCAGAGCGAGGAATGAAACTTATCACAGGAGAGTAAAAGCTCTCTTTTGGTGTTATACAGGATTTGAGAAAGAAAAGCTCAAACAGATTCAATCTCACAGCAAAGAACATTTTCATTACCCGGTTGTTGAAGGCAGCCTGGTCAAACAGCCACAGACTCATTCCAGTGACTCAGGGCCTTTTATTCCATGTGTGTATGTGGTTTTCTGTTAGATGATTCCATTGACTTCTGAAGAGTTACTTTGGATCACACTGATACCACTAAAATGAGGTAAGAAGCCTCAAAATACCCCACCCTACAGAGCCACCTCGCTCAAAAAATGCTCTGACTTCAAGAAATTGATGCAGTGTTCACAGATATATTTTAGAAGCCTGATTGCAGACCCTTATGCAAATAAATTTCACTTCTTCAACATGAAAGAATTTAGAATACAGAGCTCAAAAAAACTTGTCACTGAGTGAGGAATGGATTCCAGCCAGGCAGCAAGGGAAATGTCTCCTGAAATGGGGTTGGTGATAGGGACAGGTAGGGTTATATAGCACAGGTTCATTTCCTTGTCAGTAAGAGCTAAAATAGCAAGACAGGAGCCACCCAGTAAAGATGGGAATGCAGCACTGGCTTGGAAAGAAAAGATTAAAAAAAAAACCAAAAAAAAGTCGCCAAAAGTTCTCTGATATAAAGTCACACAAGGCAGTTGTAGATCATGTGAGCATTTTCTGTCAGAAAACAATTTTTAATTGTTTTAAAGAACTGTCTATTTTACCATTATTGTCTGTTTTATAGACCAGAGGCTTTTTTTTGTTGGGCCCTCTGGCTCAAAAAAAATCAAGTTGGTTTTGGTTGGTTTGGTTTGGTTTGTTGCAGCTAAGGAATGCTGTAAAGGGGTTTGTTGGAACCTATTTCTGACAGTAAGTAGGAACTGCACTCTAGCAGATCTTAACTTCAGTGATTCTAGGATAAAATGGAATTTCCTGGGTGATGCAATATTGACAAAAGTGTCACCAGACAGAAGAATTGCCATGCTTACACAGAGGCAACAGTGAGGTTTTAGTGTCTTAGGAACATTCACAGCAGCTTATGTGTCCAGCAAGTTGTGATTTGCAAAGGTGGTACAGCAATAGAGCTGCTACCATGAAACCAAACAAACCTGTGGGGAAAATATTGCTCAGGAACTCTTCTCAGTGATCTATAAAGAGTTGTTAGCTCGTTCAAGGTCAGCCTTCTCCCTCTGCAGCCAAAATACACATCTTTTCTATACAGCTTTTACAAATATGAAGTTACAAGCTTTCTTTTGATGCCCTTTTGTCACATTTGAGGTCCTGGTGTTTAGGGTGAGGTGCAGACATCTGTGCCATCCTGGAGTCCATATGATGTGTCACAAATCGCTTGGGTGAGAGGTGTGAGCTTTGTAATACATCCCAGGATGGACATAGAGACTGTTTTTCAATGCCTGCCTCTTCTGGCTGCTTCCTCAGCATCCCATGCTGCTGCCAGTTTGACAGAACATATCACAGGTCTTGGGCTTTGGAGTTCTCGGAAGCCACAACTTAAACTGGTAAAGATTCCGGGCAGGAGAGCAGTGCCATACAGCCAGACTGGAATAAGAGGAATGATTATGCACAGTGACAGCTTTGTATAGGCCCTTTTTCCAGAGAAAGCAGGAGCTTCATCCCTCATTCCATTATCCTGAGGGCTGGGGTCACCTCTTGGGTTACTTGCTACTAGACTGGAAAGCTGTGTGGTATTTAGAAAGGAAAGTTCAAAGCTACGTGGTCAGAGCGAGTTCCTCTTTCCCTCTTTCACTGTGTCAGGTATTACAGATTAGCAATTTCCCTAAGTGATATTTAATGCTAATTACTTCAGGGTCAATGAGCTGTGACCAAAAAAAAAATCTTTAATAGGGCTTTTCTCATCTAAGGCTTATAATGAGTATTTCTTCAGCCCCATTTCAGCTCTTCATGTGTGTCTGTCCATACTCAGCCCACACCAGCCTGGACAGGGATGTTGAGCTTCAGGATTTTGTTTTTCCAGTTATTCTCATCAAATGACTCCTGCTGCTGGAGATTTCAAAATGACAACACAGACCTGCGATTTGAACTCAGAATTCCAAACCTGTGCAAAGAAAAACTGCATTTTCTGATGGTATTCACTTCCATTTCAAAGTGCTTCTATCACAGATGAGTTTGTGTCATCCCCTCCTTCCCCACCTTCTTTTTCACAGTGGGCTTGTTTGGTTTTTAGTTGTAAATATATATATA
>VZRS01007551.1:288-21950 GCA_013398055.1 Ifrita kowaldi
GCTGTCATGGCAGGGATACCTTCCACTGTCCAGCCTGGCCTTGGGCACTGCCAGGGATCCAGGGGCAGCCGCAGCCTCTCTGGGCACCCTGTGCCAGCGCCTCCCCACCCTCACAGGGAAAAGATCCTCCCCGACGTTCAGTGCAAATCTCCATGGGAAAACATTCGGGTTCTGAATAACTGATTGCGCTGCCAGCGTATAAATGGCGTGTGCTGTCTTTACACACGGGGAAGGTATCAGACAGCAGGCTCACAGTTACACAACAAAAGCACGATCCATCCCTGAGCCAGAAGCTGGCAGGGTTTCGGTTAAAGGCCCTCGGATGCTCTCGACAAAACTCCTGGGTAAAACAGTAAACTCTAGTAAGTTTCAAAGCAGGCTGTGGGTCCTAAGAAAGAAAACGACGTGTGTCGGGGAAATGACTTGCATATATACTCCTCGGTTTTTAACAAAACTACTTAAAAATCAATTTACACATCACATAGAAATTATTGGTTCAGCCACAAATCGGCGTAGAAAATAAAAATGTCACAAGAATTACTGTTGTTCAAAGCAGAAAACACACCACTGCCGCATCTCTCACTTCCTCTGAGCCCTCGCAGGGATCGTTTCTTCGGCAGGGGCCTGAGGTCACCAGAGCAAGGGGTCAGCAAGCCCTGACCGCGTCCCGCTGGGGACGGCACAGTCTCAGCTCCTCCACCCCCGGGATGGCAGCGTGCACGCGGGAGCAGGGAAAGGCTCTGGGTGGAGGCTACGGTGGATAAATAAATGGATAAACAGAGAAGCAGGCCTCGGGGGCTGCGGAGGAGGAGGAGGGGGTTGCAGGCAGCGCTCCCGCACGCCCTGCCGGTGAGCGAGGCACGGCTTCTCCCTCTGCGGCACAGCTGGGCTCTGGCAGGGGCGCGGCAAAGGCGGGCTGTGCCACCAAACCCTGTGCTGGGAAGTGAGCAGTCACTTGCTGGAGTCAGGGAGATGGACGGTGATGATGCACAGCGCTGAAAATGAAAAAAAACCTGGTTAATCCCTTTTCTTGCACAGAAAGGTGGAGCACCTTGGAGTCAGCCACAGAAAATTCCCTGCTGGCCCTCGCCTTCGAGCCCAGCTCGGGCTTACAGTAATTCCTACTGTTCTTCCCATCACACCGTGATACGCCATCTCCTTCTGGAGCAGCTATCGTTCTGCAGCAATTGTCTAAAATTTTGGGTCATGTGGTGCAATCTGAGCGTCAGCAGCTTCCTGAGAAGAGTGAATTGGGCTCTTCTGGCTGTTCCCTTCCCTTGCCACAAATTGATTTGTGCAGTTGGCTGAGGAAGCACATGGCTAAAGTCTTGCCTTGCTCTTGTTTATTTTTTCCCCCTTCCCTTTTATCTTAATTGATTTACGAAACGAACAACTTCCAGTTTGTCTCTTCTGGCAGTTTGGGATTGTTCCACGTTTTTGTCGTGTTCTGCTTCTCTAAAAAAGGAGCCACTGCAGATTCAGGAACTGCGATGATAGCGCTGCTCTGATAACTTGTGTGGTGACCAGGGGAGCGTTGTGGTGCTTGGCACCAAACCGCACAGCTTTAGGCACTCGCTGGTTCGAAGCGTGCCGGAAATTCTCCCTGTGGAAAGCTCCAGGGAATACGGACGCCGTGCCTGGAATCACAGTGCTCTAGGACAGTCCTTGCTCTCCCTTTTAGTTCAGATATCATCAAATACAACTTTTCAAATGATTCCCTTAGGAGCTGACGTAGGGTAGCAGAAGCCAGAGGTGCCGGTAAACCTGCAGCAGTGACTTCAGCCTGTGCAGGAGAAAGATCCTGTGACTTGTGTTTTCTAACGGTGTAACATTTCCAATTTCCCAGAAAGTCAGATGATGCATTTCCAAAAGCCGGTGCTTAAGGCACAATAATTTCCCGAAAGAGATTTGGTCATTCAGCTTTCAGGATCTGAGGTAAAATCTATATAAAGCAGTCACGTGAGGGGACAAAGCAGTAATCACTTATGGCAGAGCTGGGCTGTTGGAGGTCCCAGCGCGGTGTGTGGTGTCCTGGCAGAGGTGACCGCACCAGCACAGGCACGGCAGCGCTGGGCGGGGATTCGGTATTCCTCAGGAAATTCCCTCCTTGCGCAGGAGCCTGCCTGCCTGCCTGGGCCCACGGGAGGAAGACCCGCATTCCGTCAGTCCTGGGGGGATTTCTGGGGTGCCATAGCCCGGCAGAGACTCCCCTGACCAAAGGGAAGTGCTGACCTTGCCAAGGCTGTCCCCGCAGTGCCCGCCCTGCCCGGCTGCTGGCACAACCCTCCGGGCTGCTCCTACCGGCGTTTCTATTTCAGGCAGTGCCTGAGGCAGTACAGGTGAGGGGCAGCGCATTCCGAGTCCGAAATAGAACGGCCTGAATTATTAACGTGCGCTTGCACCACGGGCCAGCACGCTATCCCTGAACTGCATGGCTCGGCCCTTCCTTCCCCCCGCCGCTCCCCGTCCTGGGAAGCGGCCCGGTGCTGCCGAGTTCGTGGTGTTTGTGGAAAGGTGACACCGGCTGGCTGCCACCTGAATTTCACTGGACCTGATGAACAGGCAGGGTTGCTTTTCCCGGGGAGTCTGAAATTTTAATGGCAGAGATTAAATTACGGAACTTCTCCGCTGGCTCGTGTCAATATAACACTTCATACTGAGGCCGGGAAAAAAGGTAGGGGAAAAGTAAACACAGGAGCCTTGCCTCCTGAACAGCCTACAGGTGAGGTAATGGCTTCCTTAGCGAGGAATGCCAGTACCGACTTCCCGTACTTCAAACCAAATGCTTCGAGTTGTGTTTGGAAAGTTGGTTCTGTGTCCCCTTGCATATCCTTGGTCCAACACGTCGTTTAAGGCACCCGAGCTGCTTGTTCCTGCGTTGGAATCAGCCCCCTTGGTGCTTCCTGGCTTAGCTGCAGGGGCTTGGCAGAGCTCTGGTGCTGTGCCAGCGTGCTTGCTGCGTAGGGAAACGAGGCTCTGCCCTCTCTGCCCTGAAATGACTAAGCACGTGGAAAAGACTTTTCCAGTGGGATCTGGGTGTGGTGGGTGATTTTCCTAACAGTGTTCCTACAGGGCATATGCAGGCATGGAGCCCTGCTCCTGCAAAGCTCTGCTTCAGACTCAAACCACACAGCGAGTGCTGGATTTCTGCTAAATGCCTGGTTTTCTCTAAGTCCGAGTCCTGCGATCTGCTTTCCACGGATCAGCTTCTGCAACGGTTTCGCTGAGTTTATGGAAGCAAGGGTGCCTCATCCGTTTAACCTTCGCCGAGGGTCTCCCCCGGCCCCTCTCATTTGGCACCTAAAGGGTTTCTCACTGTCCCTTGGCCTGTGGAGTTTTATTTAGGAAAAACCTGATGGAAAATTTCCACCCACTGCAGCATGTGAGGCAGTCAGATGTCATTCTTGTAGTAAAAATGATAGGCAGGAGAAATACACTGTCAAAAAGCCCCATCAGATCTCCTTCTGCCAGCATCTCCAACTGTGTAGAGAGGGAAAGGGAAGGATTTGCGTCTACAGATGGAAAAAAGTCCAAAATAGAAAGAACAGGGGTTGCATGTCCCCTGATACCTTCCAAGAGGAAACGGTATGGAGGATGTGGAAATTTCATGGAGTAAAAATATCAACCCAGTAAGGAGAGCTCGGAGTGCCTTTGCGGAAGGTTGAACTGCACGAAGAGGTTTATGGCACGTTGTGCAAGCCCGTAACCTACTGCTCTGGCCAAGGTCTTTCCTCGAGGAGACGTTTCAGCTCCACTTGAGACTGGGCTGAGAGGCGGCTGACACGGTGAAAACAGGGAAATCATCCCTCTGTTTCCCCGCTCCTCGTGCCGCGGCACAGAGATAAAGTGCTGCTTGTCTCGACTGCACTAAATCCGAGATAAGTGTTGTTTACCTCACCCCTCTCCAAGAGGAAAGGTCGCTCGTGATCTCGGTGGAGCTGCAGCAATTTCCTCCTGGCAGCATCCACCTCTGGCCCGGCAAGGCAGAGCCCCCTTCCCCTCCTTTGGGGACGCTGTTAACCCCGTCCCTGCCGGGCGTGTCCCGCTGCCGTGCCCGGAGCTGGCTCTGAGCACACAGGCGCGGTGTGCGGGGTCTGAAACAGCGCTGAGATGCCGACAGTCGGGCTTACAGAAACCCCTTCAGGTCCTAGGAAATGATGCACAGAGGGTGAAATAAGGGTCACTTGTTCCTGAAAGTTGCAGATGAAGGGTCCTGCCACCTGCAGTAGGAGTCTTTGTTTTCCTCTTGACCTCCCCTCGGCTGCCTTGGGTTTATATTGCCGTCTATTTAACCTAAACTCTCTTTTTTTGGCTCAACGTTACGTTCATATTTTCATTTTTCTCTCCGCTTGTGCTGGCTCTTTATCACTCGGAGGAACAATAAATGAGGAAGGAAGCATCTGACTGGGATCGCCCTTGAGCTGGGCTTTGTCAACATCCAGAATGACCACTCTGATTGTCTTAACCCTGAGTGTGGTTTATTCTGACAAACCAGGCTGTGCGGTATCTTCAGTTCTCCTTCTGAAGAGGAGATCCCAAACGCTTCTCGTACATGAGAAGGAGAACAAAAACCCCTTCGAAATGAACCGGCGATGCACAAAGCAACCGCTGGCCACTGGTGTTCCACACATTCTTCCTTCTTTTCCTGCTTTGCAAATGAATGACTGCACAAAGCAGTGCAGCAATTACAGGCTGCGGAAACGGCTCGGGTTCTCCTCCACGGACAAGCATGGCAAAGAAATAATGAAAAATAATTTTTACCAACACAGCTGGTGTTCAGATGAAATTATGTGGTTAGCTTTGAAACGATATTAAAAGAGAAATTTTAATTAACCTGTACCGCTGAGTCAGAAGATAATATCTGATGCATCTAACAGGCCTACAGACAAAATATGATAAAATAATTATTTGCAATTAGATATATGCATTACAGACAATGTTGTAATTAAAATGTACTTAATGTCACAGGAGGTCCCTTATTATCGAAATAATTTGTAGAAGGGCTGTGGAAACAATGTGATGATTATCCATCCCTCTGTGAAAAAAAACCAATCAGAATTTGCCGAGAGCCCAAAACATGTCTGGGTTTGGAGCAGGCACCAGCACAGTCCAGCAGCCCGACTCCTTTCTCCCAGTGCCAAGCTCTGTTCGCCACCAGGGCGGGCGCAGGGCGGCCTTTTCTTGCTGTGCTGGTGTTCCTCGGTCCCCCGCCAGGAGGAGATGTCCCTGTGCTGCCGCGGGGCTGCAGCCGGCCGTGGATGCAGCGCAGGTCGGAGGAGGGGGAGATGCCACAGGTGCTGCACTGTTCTTCTGCGGGGAAAATTGATCTCTTTGTTCCAGTATTTGCTAATTAGCCAAAGGGAGTGCTGCTGATTCTTTTCCCACTGCGGCCCTTCCAGAGCGCTCGGGCCACGAAAGGGCTCAAACCCAAGAAAAAATCAGATTTATGCTTGCTTGATACTTCACTTTTGCATCTCTGGAGGAGTTAGAGTGAGGGTCTGACAAGCACAGCCCCGTAAATCTGGGGGGATTGCTGAGGCAGCCTCTGAGAGCCTCTGATCACCTTGGGAGCCGCCTCTGCCTGAGCCCGAGCCAGTCCCTGCTGCTCGCAGGAAGCAGTGCCAGTGCCAGCTGCCTGATGCAGGCCCTGACCTCATCGGTGCTAATGAAGGCTCTGGCAAACCTCTCCCCCTGATTAACATCTCTCTGTCAGAGCTGCTGCTGCTGCTGCGCTGTAGTCAGGGGGTGGCTGCTTGGCTGCTTCTCAGGCCTTTTCTCATGGCCACCTTTTGGAGTCGTGCCCCCGCACTTGGAAAACGCCTCTGGACATGGATGGAGGCTTTGCCTGGGCACGGAATGAAGAGCCAGCCTCATCGCCTTGAGGGTGCACCTTATCCTGGGGACACGTCCTTCTGGGAAGGGTAGGGAGCAGCCAACGGTGCCGTCGGCGTTTCTTTATGGGAATAGGTATTTCTTCAAACCATAAATCATAGTAAGGAAAATTGCTGCAAAATGTGTTAAAGTGGAGGAATGGCTCGGGGAGAAAACACCCCCCAGTATATCATCAGCTGTGTCTTTATCTCCCTTACACTTCTCCACTTCCCCATTTTCTAGAGAACAAAGAGAATGTGCCAACGCTGCTTTGGGATTTCTATGAAAAATAATGAGAAATCATTGCTAATTAGGGCTCCAATTAAAAAACCCTGATCTTTGCAGGGACGCTGTTAATGAACTTGTAAATTGAAGCTGCAGACTGGCATCCCCATAAAACATTCCCTGGGTTGATTCCATGTGTGTGTGTGCCAGAGTGGTGAGCGAAGGTGCCCTGGACTATCCACGGCACTTGGCAAGTGGGAAGTGCCGAGGCTTGATGTGGGGAGCTGCTGAAGGCTAAACTGAAGGTTTAGGTGGCAGTGGCATTCTTCTCACAAAGTATTTGGCTTTGTGAAAAAGGAGAATGGTGATTTATTACGTATTTTCCATCAGCCTTAATCTAATTAGAAACCTCTTTATTTATTCATGCCGTACCCTGTTGAGTGTGGTGGACAGTCGCGGGTACTCGGGGTGCTCAGGTGTCACTGCAAACAGCCAGGTGGTGGGGATCTGCACCTTTATCCACTCCCAGGGCACTTTCATCAGGGTAAAGGGCTGCCACGACCCTCCCGCATAGTGCGTGGTGGCTTCCCACAGCCTGGGCTGTGTGCTCCAGCTCCCATTTGGTTGGGAAAGGAGGGGCTGCAGAGGATTAAATGAGAATGTCCAGCTTTTTGTCCAGCTGCCGGTTCAGGTAAAGACAAGCAGAGCCAAACGTGGCCGTGCTGGAAGTGCAGCAGCCACGGCAGCAAAGCCCCCTTGCCTGATCCTCCCTCCCTCGCTCTGGCATTTGCAGGAGGCACATCCTATTTTGTGCCAACCCTTATTTCCCCCCTCCCAGGAGAACAGCGTGAAGCCATGGGGGACAATTAGCAAGACACTCCTGAAACCTGATCAGGGGTTGGAGATGGCAAAAACCAGATAAAATTCATGCCGATTGTACAGATTTTCCGATGGACTTACAATGAAACAGGAGCCCACACGGTAGGTGGTGCTGGCAGGTGCCTCTGGAGATCAGCTATTCCAGCTCCTTCTCAGGCAGGGATACTCAGAGCAGGAAGCTCAGGACCATGCCTGCTTGGCTTTGGAGTATGTCCAAGGATGGAGCCTGCACAGCCTCTGCAGACAACCACAAAAAAAAAAAGGGGGATTTGTGTGCTTGAACGGAATTTTCTGTATTGCGGTTTGTGTGTTTTCCTCTTGGAAGGAGGTTTGGAGAAAAGGTGCAGAGCATTAGGGATGAAGCGTCACGTGAATATCAGGGGCGCGTGAGGGAAGCGAAACGTTTCGTCCTAGTTCTGGTATTAATTTTTTCTGTTTCATCCAAATGCATAGGTTTAGTTTCAGGAAGTGTGTCGCAGCCGATGAAATCCATAACGGAGCCATTCAGGGGCGTCTCTGAACATGTACTTTTCCCACACATAAAAATGTACCTGAAATTTTGAAAGATGGAACACTCATTTGCCAATTTAAAAAGAAAATGGAGAGAACGAGAGAGAGAGGCTCGTGGAGTTCTAAGTCTTCACAGAAAACGGGTGGAAAAACACATGTACATTTAGAATGATGTTGACATTTCTGAAATCAGAGATACGGTGTTTTATCTAAATTACACCAAAGCCCTCCAAGATAATGTGCTATGTAATAGCTGCAGTTCTAGGCACTATTTCATTTTCAATTTTCTGCACAAAAAGCATGATTCTTATCCACAGTTCCAGTTCAGTGTTTGACAAATTACTAGCGTGCGCGGCCCAGCTGCACCCCGTGCAGGGAAAGCTGCATCTGAGGGGAAGAGGCCGCGGTTCCCCCCTGCTCCGCACTGGCTTTGCCAGCATTCCGTGTTACCTGGAGAGGCAGCCAAGGGGGCAAAGCCCGGGGCTGGGGTTGGTGGTGCTCTGAAGGGCCCTAGAGCACCGCAGAGCAGCAGAGAAGCCCGGGATGCTGGGAGAAGACCCTCAGGAGCTACTCAGGAACCTCTGGAGGAGTTGCTTCGGTGTTTAAAGCAGGTCCTGCCACGTGCCCGTGTACCCCCAGTGCTGGTGGCTGCGAGTGCTCGTGCGTGGCGCATGCTGGGCTCACGTTACAGAGGTGTTTCCGTGTCCTTGGCAGCCGGGAAGGTATAAATCCCTTTGTCACTTGCTTGGCATCGGCGGTGATGCTGCTGGCACAGCCTGGTCTTTCCTTGGGAGCGACCCGCCACAAGCTCTGGAGAGCAGGATACAGGCGGACCTCAAGCGTGTCTGCAGGGTGTGGGGGGTGCCTGCAGTGCTGCTCCGACTCAGGGTTCCTGGTGCTGGGAGTGTGAGAGGTAAAACACCTACCTGCCTGCAGGGAGCTTCCTCCTTTCTTGTGGGTGTCCGCGGGAAGCGGCGCGTGCTGGAGCGGGGCGCACCGGGAGGAGCAGCGGGATGGTCTGACCCCGCCGAGGCCCTTGGCCCAACGCTCTGGTTTCCAGCACCACTTGACCAATATGCTAGAAAAGGTGAGCAATGTGGGAAAGCTATTTCCCAGCTCTGTGTGCTGAGGCACGTTTGCAGGCGTGCTCCGTGCCAGTGGTGCTGAGCAAGGGGGCCTGGAGCCCAAGTCGGGAATTCTGTTTAATTCCCATGCAAAGAGCAAGCTGCCCTGATCAGGAGCTGGCAAGGGGCTGCAGAGAAGTTCGGTGGTAGATGCTGCGTGCTTGTCTGAAAGGCAGGGTTTCCACTCACATCCCTGGCTGTGACGGGATGGAGAGCCTGCTCCCTCTGCAGGGAACTCCAGCTGCATGGATTTGTCCTCAACCTAGAGGTAGGAAAACTCCTTTCTCCTGAGAAGCCTCTCTTGAGATCTCAATGGATGAAATCTGGAAAGATGTTATTTTTTGCACGTATTCTGACAAGTAAGCCATCCTCAGCAAGCCGTGGGTGCAGTGCCAGGGATGGAGGTGGAAGCTGGGATCTGTGGAGTGGGAGCAGGAGACTGCAGCACAGCTTGTCATTAGCAGGGGAAGGAGGGTTTTCATGACAACCATAAAGCACCAAAATATAAATTAAACTCTGCTAGGAAATGAAATTCAGGGGACAGAAATAGTTTCCTTGGCAAGCCAAGAATAATGCTGGCAGCACTCGGACTGGTTGCTAAGTGAGGGGGCAGAGCAAGGGAAGGGTAGCGGTGGCTGTGATTATGGTTGCTGCCTTAACAAATACATGCATTAAAGGTAATAAGAGCCTGCTTTTAAACTATGCGGGATTTCTGTGTTTGGAAACACAGGAAGGCAACCAAGGGTCAGAAGAACCTTGGTATGCATCTCAGAGGTAATCTGTCTGCGGGCAAAACAAACGTGTCTGTTTCAGCCGGTCACTGGAACGAGTACGTATAAATACCTGAAATTGTGCTGGGGTTTCTGGGCAAGGTTTGCCTGTGCCCGGGCAATGGCAGCACAGCAGCAGGAGGGGCAGCTGTTGTGAGGAACAGCTCACTGCAGACGAGTGCAAGGGAAATGGCTTTCGTTAATTCCTGCCTTTGCGTTGGGCCCTGATCCAGGCTTCCCCGGGGTGGAGGCAGAGCTTCCCATGGACTGCAGCAGGTGTGGGGTTGAGCCCTGCAAAGGGCCCGCCGGAGGGGACAGAAGGAAGCGGGAGCTGAGGTATTTTGGCCCTTGGTGTAAATGGTTTATAGTATTTATTTGTCTGCAAAAAACGTTAAGAGCTGTGGCTGGAAAAGTGTGGCACGTGTGTCAAGCAGTTACGGCAAATGCAGTGGCCACAGCCAATGCCAGCTTGCCCAAGTCTGGTTTTGTGCATCTTGGACGAGTGTGAGAGCCACGTCACTGCCAGGGCATAGCAGAGATGCTTCTGCAGTGGAAGTTGCTGACTAAATTAAGGGAGCTGCTATTTTGGGGCAGATATTCCTTTCAATAAGCATGACAGGGCAGAGATCCCTGCGGCTTCCCTCGGAGCTGCAGTGCCTGCAGGAGGCATCCCTAGGAAAGGACGTTAAAGGCGTAGGTCCTTCTGAGCCTGCTTGGCTCACGGGCTTGGGTGCAAACTTGGAGTGGGAATACAGCTGGTTCACTTGGGAAAGCTTCTCTGTCCCAGCACGTGCTGTGATCTCTCTTTCATACACACCCGCCCAATTTCGAGGGTAGGCTGTGCTCAAACATCCACAAAAGTAAAAAGGGCAGGGAGAGAGTCTCCGGGGAAAAGTGAATCTGAGGTTTGAGTTTGTCTTGTCCCACCCTTACACACGGCCTGAGGTCCTGCTGCAGCTCAGGCATGAAGGCTGTTTTGAGCAGTTTGGCTTCGACGTGCAGCAAAGAACTTTGTGTTCAGGGCGGTGGGCTCACAGCTGGACAGGGGTAGGTTAGTATTCAGATCTGTCCCCTAAAGAAACCAGCCAGGGCACAGCCAGACTCGTGTCTCGCGGAGCTCTCCTGGAGAACACTTCTCTGGAGGGTTTGTACCAGTCTTACAATAAGTGTTGGATTTGTTCCCATCCTCAGCAAAAGGAGAGGCGTAATGGGATGGCAAAATGCTTAACCCACACAGAGGACTTGCAAAATTAGATCTCTCCTGGGTCGTTAGGCCAGACACTTGTGCAGCCAGAAAAGCTACAGAAATGGCTCGCTGTGTAAAAGATGATACTCTTAACTACCTGCTATAGCTGGTACCCCTGTAGTACACTGTAATTTGATTTACTACTGATTTTCTATCCTACGGTTGTTGGCAGCTACCATACAGACCCCTTGGTTTAATGCTTATTTGCATGCTTAATTACTCTATAATAGTGCAATAATTACCATGTAGCTACAGAGGAATTACATGGTTGTCTCTACTCTGTAAACCAGTGTCAACCTCCTCTGCAAACAAATAATTATGCAGCTAACATACCTGTTTAACTTCCCCAGGAATTAGCAGAGGAACAGGAGAAATGCGAAAGGTGCAGTTGCTGGGGTTCTTAATTAATTATTTATGATTTTTATATGCAAAATTCTTCAGTTGCCTGATTCTATTTCCTACCGTAATGTCAGACAATGCCGGCTGGAACCAGGGAAAATATTGCTACGGAATTACAGCTGCCGAGGCTGAGCTCTATAACCATAACCAGTGTTATTTCAGAGCCTGGTCATTCTGCAGCTGCGGGTTGTGACCAAGCAAACGGAACGATTTCCAAACAACTTCCCGTGGCTGCAGCTCTGAATCCTGCAGCCTCTCCTGGAAGCCGGAGGAAAGCCACGAGGTGGCAATGTGCACCAGGAAATAAAGCTGCCCGGCCCTCCTCAGGGATCAGTCGCTCGGCCCTGAGATGCGGCTGGACGGACGCTTGGTCTCCCACAGGAGCTGCGGCGGGATTTCAAGCACCTCTTCCGTTCTGAAAATGTACATTTGTTTTCCCAGGACTGAAAAAAAAGAGAGCCGTAAGGGTGAGCATCTCCTCCTCCTCCACTGTTTCGTGCTGGTGGATATCCTCAGTAAATTTGTGTGTTTGCTTTAGGCTCAAGTGCTTCCCGTGGCTTATTTGGAAAACATGCTGCCTCGTGTTCCTCCTTTCCTCCCCAGGGATTTGTTCCCCCACAGCTGGTTTCTGTACATCCAGCACTGCCGGTGCTCAGGGACGTGGAAGGAGCTTCTGACCCAGCCACCCCTCTCCTCCACTTTCCCTGGCTTGTGGTGGGAGATGTTTCCGGACCGTGGTGAAGGCAGGACTGCGTTTCTGGGCTGCAGCAGGACCTACTGGTGTGCTGTCCAAGCAACAGCGTGCTGGTGGTGGGACAAACTGGTTTTACCCAGTGTAAATCAAGTGGCAGGCCTGGATGATCCCCAGGCATGCTGGGAAACAGCATCCTGCACAATGTTTCCTCCAAAAGGGTGCCGAGGTTGTTTCCTGCTGTGTTGCTTTGGAGATGGCAAAACGGGCTGAACTTAAGGGGATTCCGGGTTCTCCCAGGACCGGCGTGTGCCCAGCCACGCCTGCTGCAGCTCACGGCACCGGGGACAGGCCTGTGAAGTGCTGGGATCCTGGGGGGATCCTGAGGGGGATCCTGGCGGGTGACAGGGCCAGTTGGAGCAGCTCGCCTGTGGCCGCTGTCCTGGCACAGGGTCCGCTGGCCACCGGCCACCCCCTGCACCCTCCACAAAGCCGCTGCTGTTAGGTCTTCCAAAGCACACCTACCTCATAGTCGGTCTCATTCTCTGAGGAAAGGAGGATTCTTGGCTCCCTGCTTTTCTTTATGAAGTCAAGTCATTTATTTGCTCTTCAGAAGGGCTCTTCACAGCCCCTTCAGGACCACTGGTGTGTGGCTGTGGGATGGGAGGCCGCTCCGGGGCCGCGTGCTGTGCCAGGACAGCTCTCCAGCGTCAGGGATGTCTGCAGTGCAACGCTGCAAATCCCCATCCAGGGGAGGCAGCGGCAAAATTGAGCGTGACTGCTACCCGTGTTCTCCTTGCAGCCCAGCCGGAAGCACTCAGGCACGCTGGGGCAGTGCGAGGGCAGTGCTAATCTTCCAGCAGAACGAATGCTGTGAGTTATTGCCTGGGGGCTGTTGATTCCTCCATGAATGTCTCCCAAACCCTGCCCAGGAGAAGCCCTGGCTGTTCTGCCTGTAGGCACCAGGTGGCATCACGGCGGAGCGCTGGGAGCTGGCAGCCAGCACGGGCAGGAGGAGGCTCGGCTTCGAGTTTTTCTGGGCATGGTTCCAGGCAATAATATCTTTTCCTACCAGTTGTGAAGGATCTGAACTTTGGTTCACACCAGAAGCTTAAAAAAGCAACTGTTTAAAAACTTGAATCCCTTCTCGAGCTCGCACGGTGCTTGAGGCATCCGAGTGGTCACGGGCTGCCTCCGGGGACGCGGCGTGTGAGGGGACAGCGGTGCCCTGGACCTGCAGGGTTTGGCGCGGGGCTGCGGCTGTCCCCGATGGACTCGGAGCCGGGGTCAGTGCCCGCCTCACTGTCACTCGTGGCAGCGTGAGGCAAGCAGGGCTCTCAGGACGTCGCAGCGCGTCTTGGCCAGGGGGAGAGCGGGGCCGAGCACCTCTGAGCACAGTCCGTGCAGAGCTCTGGGCAGTGCTGCGCAGCCTCGCCGGCACCTCTCCCGCACCCAGCTCTGCAGGTGCTTCTGCCCTTTTGACCATTCTGTCGTGTTTTTCAAAAGGTTTTCATTTTGCTGTTTGGGCGCTTCTGTGTGTAGTTGTGCAGCTCTGAAATGCGAGGTGGTGTCTCCCAAAAAGCGTTTAGGTGTGGTGGGTTTTTTCTGTGGAACAAGTCATCCCTTTAATTTTGGCTCTCTAAAGAGTGCAAAGCCAGCATTTTCCCTGGGTGGCCCCTCAGAGGGGCAAGCAGGAGCTGCACGCTGCCAGTGCATCCCCGAGCTTTCAGCCCCTCGATTTGGAACAATTGTTTTTTCTGCGGGCTGATAAGGGTTCCCTTCAGCGCAGGAGCAAACGGCAAAGCTGATGTTCTCTCACACCAGTTGCGCCCCATGAGAGGAAAGCAAGCTTCACCAGCCCAGATGATTTCCAAAGGAATCGCAGGGCTGGATGAAGGGGAAGTCAGAGGCGCTTTCCTGAAGAATAGAGCCCGCAGTGTCTGCACTGCAACACTGCTCCCCTTCTGTCCGTCTGTCTGTAGCTCTTTGTTATGTCAACATCTGTAGCTGTGAGTAAATAGCAGCGGGGCAGAATGCAGCTTGCGCTGCCGCAGCGCCGGCTGGGCGCGGGCCAGATGCCGGCGGGACTGTGCCGCCTCTGTCTGCGGCCCGCGGCCCCGGAACGCTGCGTGGAGAGGCAGCGCTCCCACAGCCCTCGGCCGGGGTGAATGGTGCTGCTCAGTGCTCCATTGACTGGCTCCTCAGGAGCCTGTGCGATCCAGGACAGCCTCTGCCAGCCCTGGGGAGAGGCTGCTGTGCTGGGGCTGAGCACCTGAGCCTGCGAGCGCGGCAGGACGCGAGTACTTGCCTGGTTAACCTGCGGAAAGCATTCCTGTTTTCTCTTGTCAGCCATCACCAGAAATCTTTTAGGCTATGCTGGTTCTGTTTTACAAAAATTGTAAATATTTGTAAATGTTTAAATGCTCGGAACTGTTCGGACAACTCAAGTTACCAAGAAGGATTTTAAAATCCTGCTCTCCCTGCCCAGTGCCACCGCCTGCTCCCAGGCAGTTCCAGGCAGAGTGGCTGCAGATCTGGCGTCGGAGCGCAGGGGCTCAGTAATTCGTGTGGAAGCAGGTGGGCAGAGGGTCGGGGCTGCTGAGGGGGTGCTGCCGAGAGGGGCTCTCGCAGCCCCCAGAGACGCAGAGCAGGAGATTGACAGCCAGGGGCTCTCTGGCTCGGCAGCTCCCCGGGACCAGCTGAATGTCACCGGCTGCAGGAGGGACACAGCCTGGGCAGCCGCCTTCCCCGAGCCGTGTGCTGAGCACAGGGAGCAGCCAGACAGTGCTGGAATCACCCCGTGGCATTTCCCTGCTCAGGGACCTGCTAATGAGCAGGTGATTGTCTGTGTCAGTGAAACCTCAGAGCTGTTTCCGAAGGAAAAATAAGGTCACAGCTGCTTGCCCAGGAAGCATTGTTGTGAGCTGTTCGTTAGGCTGCAAGAGTAAACTTTGGAAGCTGTGCTTCATCTTTCTTCTCCATTGGCTGCTGCTGTATCTGAAATCAAAATGCTGTTTTACCTGGAGCTGTGCCTGGCAGCCCTGGCCTCTTCCGTGCATGGGGGTGCTCTCCCCGGGTCCTGCTGTAGTGTCGGAGCTGTGTGGTTTTCCAGGCTCAGCGTCCCTCCTGAAGGAAGGGAGTTCCCCTTCCAGGTGGGTTTGTGTCTTTGCAGCATCCCAAGGCTGTCGGACAGTCCTGCCGTGCAGGCGAGGGGTGGGAGGCAGCCGACCCCACGGTTCTGAGGAACACGTTGGGAAAAGGGCAGGCAGGATCCCAGGGACCTGCCCAGCACCAGGCAGCGGTGCTGGGCATGGAAGTGAAATGTCCAGGCTGAGGGCTGGGGCTCGGCTGAAACATGCTCAGGTCAAGTTTTGCCCAGACCTGTGATCAGGCGTGCCCGGGAGCTGCCTCTGAACAGAGCCACAATGCCAGCGGCTGGGAGGGCTGCTCAGGGCAGCAGCTTGTTCCACGCACCGAAGGGCACGTTTGCACCGCAGGTCACGGAAGCTGGATCGGCTGTGCCACCGGGGATCCACGTGCCACCTGTCCTGCCTGGCCAGGTGAGGGGCTCCGGGGTCCCGCTGCGCTGCTGCGGCGCACAGCTGGAGGAATGGGCCTGGGCAAATACGCTCATGTGCCACTGTTTACGCAGCACTTAATTGCTTTTGATAGCTAATTGGTGTTTTCTCTGTTTCGGTGGTTCTACATTGATCTGATGCATGGCACAAAAGACTGTACATGTGGGGCAGGGTGTCCTTCCCCTTGTCAGGAGCCTTCACCTGTCTTTGTTCTAGTGCATTCAGAAATGCTGCACCAGGCCCACTATAACCATTCTCTTGATTTTTTTCCTCCTTTGGAGGCTTGACAGTAGATTTTGCTTCCATTGAGCATAAGGGGAAGACTTAAAAGCACAGAGGACCGTAAGGAATCTCATTTCACTGGAAGGTTGGGTGCCTAATTGCCCTTTGTGCCATTAAAGAAAAACCTCCCCATATGTGTTTTGTTTTGTTTGTGGGCTTTTCCCTCCCCACACGGGCAAAAATCGATTGATCAATGTTTGTTACAAAGTTATGAACAAACGTCTCCGGGCTCTTTGCTGCATTGATGTCGGTGCAGTGTGTTCTCCTTGCTAACAAAATTAGTTGCAAAGTCAGCAGGAGGTTGGGAGAACAGAGCGTGGGGTTTGTTTGCATAGCACACAGCCTGGCTGCTGCTCAAATAACAAACCCTGCCTCGCCGCGCACACATCTGACCACGGGGCTGGTTTTTGGTTTTGTTTTAGGAATTGTTGTTTGAATAAAAGGTCATTTACTGCCTTACTGAGGGGAAAAACAACAGCGTAAATGTACAGTGGTGTGCTGCACACTGGGGGTTTTCAGTGGGGCCACAAAGGAGACAGCGGTGTGCGGGAGCTGTAAACAGCCTGCGGGCACACCACGTGTGGGCAGGGGCTGGCGCTGGGGTCTGGCCGGGCCCTGGGCGGGTCACACCTCCATGGGGCCCGGTGTCACAGAGATATGGGGTGTGTGGGGTGCTCACACCTCCACGGGACCCATTATCACAGAGATGTGGGGTGTGTGGGGTGCTCACACCTCCACGGGACCCATTATCACAGAGATGTGGGGTGTGTGGGGTGCTCACACCCCCACGGGACCCATTATCACAGAAATCACAGAATCACAGAATACTCTTAAGTTGGAATGGGCCCACAAGGATCATCGGGTCCGACTCTTACCCTCCACAGGGCTCCACCGTGTTTCATAGCCCAGCTGCGCACTGTCTCCTTTCTCTCTGGCCGTGTTTGTATTTATTCTTCTCTATTTATAAGTGCCTGATGAGTTCCATGAGCAAACCCTCAATGCCAACACACCTGTGCCCTGGGCCCGGCCTGCCCACCCTTCAGCCAGCCCTGCACAGCCCCTGCTCGTACCGGGCATGGAGCCCACGTGCAGCACCAACCCCGTGGTGCTGAAATATGCACAGATCAAGTTTTGCCTAGACCTGTGATCAAAGTGTGCCCAGGAGCACATTTTGGACCCCCTGGACCCTCAGCCCAGCCCCTCCCTGACCCCCTTACCTGCCCTGGCTGCTCTGCTCCCTCTGTGGCCACCATCTTCCCAGGCGAGGCTAAATGGGGTGTGTGAGGGCACCTTCATGGCACCCAGTGTGACAGAGATGGGGTGTGTGAGGGCTCACACCTCCATGGGGCACCCAGTGTGACAGAGATGGGGTGTGTGAGGGCTCACACCTCCATGGGGCACCCAGTGACACAGAGATGAGGTGTGTGAGGGCACCTCCATGGCACCCAGTGTGACAGAGATGGGGTGTGTGAGGGCTCACACCTCCATGGGGCACCCAGTGTGACAGAGATGAGGTGTGTGAGGGCACCTCCATGGCACCCAGTGACACAGAGATGGGGTGTGTGAGGGGCTCAGGCCTTCAGCCATTGTCATGGAGATGAGGGCTGTGTGAGGGCCTCACACCCCCACCAGCTGGCTTCGTGTGGTCGGGCTGGGCCCCGCCTCCCTTTCACCTGAGGGTGGATCCAAAGGTGACTGTCCCCTGCCAGCCTCGGGCTGTCTGGGCACAGGGCCCGATGGCCTGAGCCACTCCATCCGCCGCCTGCCCGTCGCAAGGACGCCCTTTTGGACACCCCAAAAAGGGTCGGGCGGCTGTGGGAGCCGCTGTGTGCCCTGCGCCTGCCGTGTGCTCCCCGGGCGGGTGCGATGAGCCCCTTACCTCCTGCGCTCCTGCTGCAGCCTTCATCCGTCTCTGCTCCTCTGCTGAATTTCAGCCTTTCAGTCTCGCGGTAGAACTAAGCCGTCTTCTGTTTTGCTTCGCCTACTTTCGGTGTTTACCTGTTGTTTCTCATGTGTGGAAACAAAGGTTTCGATGTTTGTTTCAGTGTTTGCGTGTTGGTGCTAATGTGCGGAAACAAACGCGTGCAGGGACACTGCCACAAAATGCCATCCATTATCACTTCCTCCCCCACCTCTTTCTCCAGCGTCTCCCGTGTTTCTGCTGGAACAGCAGGGACCCGAAATGTGCCAAATGAAGAGATACAATTTTAATTTATGTGAGTCCTTAAAAGGCTCCTTTAGGTTCAGATTAAACCCTACTGCAGGTTCAAGGGAAAGTTTAAGAAAATCAATTTTCCCAGGCTAAAAAGAGCAAACCCACTGCAGTGTATATAGTGCCCTTTGTTACTGGAATCAATAGCTCTGTTCCCAGGGCTGAATAATCACTTTTTTATATAATGTTAGTACACACGCAGACTTATCTCCTCCAGACTTTGTTGTTGAACATGCGGTAAAATATTTTTGACATGTAACAGTTTCTTGCTCTTATCCTCGTTTAATTTTTCCCTATATCTGAGCCTTGCTCTGAGCTTGAAATGGGGTGATTGTTCCCTGCTGTGGCACTGGCATGGGGCATAGAAACGTTCCAAATTAATGTTTTCCCAAGAAGCCGTAAGAAGTGTCAAGCACGACAGCAGCTGAACGCAGCATCGTTTGGCTCTGGTTTTGGCTGGGAGCGTTTTCCAGGCTAACGGCGTGTGAGGAAGAGCTGGTTGCTCCTCTCCTGCCCCCTGCGCCAGGGGGGTGTTTATTCCAGTGAGTGTGGGCTGCAGGTGCCGTGAGGAGCCCAGTCCCCCTTGCCCTCGGCAGGAATTTCCTGCCAGACACTCCCGCCCCTGGATGGGGATGGGAGCGTTCACAGGGCGGAGGTTACGGACCCGTAGGTAGCAGGGCAGGTGTGCAGCTGCCTGGGTGTGAGGGTGGGACAGAAGGCTTTTCGTGTCCTTGATGGTGCTGCCATCTTAATTAGGATATTGCAAATCACCTTGCGAGGACACGATCCCTCAGCGAGCCGGGCAGGGCCCGCCTCGCAAAGGCTGGCTGGAACAAAGGAGTTTGCTGGTTTGTTTCAGCAATTCAGGCTCATTTCCGCTCTGTGTTTTAAGCATCACCTTTCCCACTTACCGCCAGTGCCATGATTAGGAGGGCGTTCTGCGCCGGTGGCGGTGGCTGTCGCGGATAATGGTTTGACATTTCAGATCACCCACAGCTAATCAGCCGGACGTGGCGGCACATCGCAGCCAGCCATTAGGGACGGGTGGCTGCCAGTCCCCTCGTTGCCGGGGCACGGGGCATGACCAGAAGGGCTTCCCTGCACAGGGCTGGGGAGCATCCAGCTGGCAGGGCGTGAGCTGAGTGCCCTGCTCCGGGGCGGAGGGTGGGAAGCGCCCTGGCTTCCCTGCCAGCGAGGGACTTTCTTCACCCCCGAAGGACTGGAGACCTTCCACCCAAAATGATCTGTGGCCAGCGGTTTCTTTCTGATGTTCAAAGGGGCGTTCCATGAAGCCACACGCTGTTGGCAGTCTCTGGAATCCTCCAGCGTCCTGGCCTGGGAGCCCAAAAAAAAGAACAATAAAGGAAGAAATAACTGTCTTGCTTCTCAGGCCTCTTGTGTGGCAGAGTTGCTTGGGATATTTCTTAAAGCATTTGAGCTTTTTCACTGCTGAGGAAACAGGATTTCTGCTGGGGTGCTGGCCAGGCTTGGCATCTGCAGCCGAGTGGGGAAGAGCTGGGCACCCTTTGGAAGCCGCCTGGGCGATGGGGTCTGGCACGTGCCTCTCTGGGCTCTGATTGTGTCCAGGATGGGGGCTGTGACAGAGATTCTGCAGGTTGCAGGGCTTCCTCGGGGCTTTGCCTTTCAGGAGCTTTGCTGCTGCAGAGCACGCCCAAAACACGCTGAACTGCCAGAGGAAGATGTAGGTGAGGTCTCTGCTAATCCCCACTTAAACCTTCAAATGATTGAAGTATCCAGCGTTAGCGATGGCATGAAGAAGTCAATGTTGAGTGTGGTTCCTCCAGTGCCCACTTAAAGATAATGTGTTTTCATGGACACAGTTCAGCATATAAAAGACAAGTTTCTACCTGGTTACAGCACCTTGGAGTAAATGATGAGTGCTAGGACTCCTTTTTGCTTTATTTTTTTTCCTCTTTAGAAGCAGCGAAATCTGCAAAGTCGTTTACCATGGCTGGTGCTCCTGTAACTCGATGTAAACATTTGTTCAGCGCCCGTCGGAGGATTTGGAGAGAAGGTGCCGGGTGTTTGCAGAGCTGGCCGGATGTCCCAGGCAGGCTGTGTCCCCGAGGCTGCCCCGCGCAGCAGCGCTGCCTGTAGGGGACGCTGGGGCTGGGGGCTGGGTCACCCACGGGACGTGTATCCCATGACACCGTTCTCCTGGTGCTCTGGACAGCGAGGTGCTGCGTGCTACCTGGGCTGACGCCTTCCAGATACACCAAAAATGCCCCGGAGGCGTTTGGAGCTCGGGCTGGAAGAAGGGAACTGTGGGTGAGTGCTGAGGGTAAGAGGAATGAAGATCTCTGGCGTAGCTGGTGGGAGGTCCCCTCCAGAGTGCCCTAACACGTCCTGTTGCATCCCCAGAAGGCTGCCTGGGTACCTGGACTGCTTTTGGCTGTACACCTTGTTGCTCAGAGCAGTTCTCCCTCGTCTGTGCCTTGGGGAAATGGCTTGTTAGGGAGCTGGCTGAAATCCCAGCGTGTCCCTGGAGGTTTGTGCTGCTCCCACGCTCCTGCAGCCCCTCCAGGTCCTGGCAACCCTTCCTCCCCTGTACTGCCCTTCCATAACTGCTCGACTTCAGGGGAGAGAGCAAGGAGAAAGCGGCAACGAAACATCTTTGTTTTCTGGGGTTTCTCCTCATCGGCTTAATTGCAATAACATTTATATCACATAATACAGTGCAGCAGGGTTGTAATTTTCCTATCATCCAAATTGCAGGCTGAAAATGGTGTTACGAAAGGACTGTAGAGACTGAATTGCTGCTTTCAAAATGACTCCTGTTAACTGACAATGTGACCGGCAAATGGCTCCCAAAGGCAGAGCGTGGCTGGGAGCAGCTCGCGGAGCTCCAGCCTGGCGCGGCTCGGCACACGCTGAATAAAACATTCGGGCCTCAAAGCGACTGTGTCTGCTTCTTGCCGAAGGGAACGCGGCTAAAAGGCGCTTTTGGAGTTCAATTCCCACTGTTGTTTTGTGGATGTTTCTGTGTCCCTAGGAGCCCACCGGCTTCCCCTGTTCCCTGGCTCTCCTGGGGCTGTGATGTCGGTGGCGTGCATGCCACATGGGATGTGAGGGGCTGCTTCCCAGAGGCGCGCAGCCGGTCGTTAGAGGCTCATTGGTGTAATTTAGGTCCTTGATGAAATCCCTGCCTGCCTTGGGAAGCACTGAGAGATGGGCTGCGAACTGCTGGGACAGTTGGTGACATTTTCTTCTGCCTACATACCTTTGACTCCAAGCAGGCTTTGAAAGTCCAAATGCCAGCAGTGCAAAAAAGGGTTTCACCCCAATTAATCCCGTCTGGATACTGGGCTTTCAAAAAACCTCGCGGAAAGGCATTTTTGTGGGTATTGAGTCAGTAGCTTCTGGCTGGGCCTGGGATGTTTGTTTTGGGGGTTTTTTTTAATGTTTTGGCTAATAGAGGGTTTTGCTTGATTTCCCAGTGAACAGTCCCACCATGCGTGTGTGTTAGCATGTGTCACAGTCTCCATCTTGCTTCCAGGCTTCGTTTTAGCTGTAAGGAAAATAAAATCTGGTGTTTGAGTCTTTTCTGAGTTGTCGTGTCCTGTTCCACACCACCATCAGGGTTTCTTTTTTCCTCCTAAAGATCCCAAGCAGGGCCAGCATAGTACAAAGTCTACGGCGGCTCTCGCTCGCGCTCCGAGTGGTCTGTAAATTGGTGCTGTGAATGTTACTTACAGCGAGCATTAAGCTCCCTTTGCCAGATAAAGTGACTAAATGTGCTGGCAGCAAAGCCTTCTGCATGTGTAATTCTGCCACGGAAAGCCCACAGAGGCTTTTGATTATTTAAACCTTAATATTTTTTTCCTTCCTTCCGTGACTTCTTCTCCCTGGAATAA
>VZRS01007551.1:22039-40413 GCA_013398055.1 Ifrita kowaldi
GCTTCCCTTTGGGGCCGCGGGGATTGTCGGCGTGGACAAATAAATGAGCATTACAGGTGATTCCGTCCCCGCGCCGAGGCAGAGAGCTCCCATTTATTGCCATCAAATGCATTAAGCTGCGAGTCAAAGCCCTCCGCTTTCTGCTCGCCGCGAGTCTGGACCAGAAGACAATCAAGCCATAAGGGTCATTTTCTGCATGAGCTAACCTTTTCCTCTCGTAGGGTTTGAAGCCTTTGTTGACAATGAGATGCTCAGTGGGAACATTAAATTAACACTTCATATTCGTGGCTGTAAATTTACTGGCAAGCTGAGGAAAAGTCAGGGAAAACAAACACTCCATCATTTCTGCTTCATTTAGCTGCTGAATGGGGACACTCTCACCTGCAGAGAAAAGAGGTCAGGGCAAACAGGGATAATTTTAATCTGACTCTCAGCCTAGTCTTTAGTGGCGGTGGATTGTGTTGCGTTCCACGCTGAAAGTAAAGGTGAGAGCGAGGTGAGAGCAAGAAAATGGATAAGTACTATGTGAAATGCTTCGGAGACCTTGTCACGGGCAGGCAGGGAGGGATGGCGGGCTGGTTACTACGGAAACTAGCGGGCTAAATACTATTAATTTTGCAAACTACAAGGCGAGTTTGCTCTCAGATAATGGCTGCGCTGAGGTTTCCTCGTGCCAGCCGGGAGGCAGCGCCGGATTCGGCCGCCGAAGGCTTTAAAAACGAGCTGTTTTTCACTCCGATAATGATGCTCGGTGCGACTCCATCCGAGCCGTGTGTTCCGTGTCTCCCGTCTCTCTCCCAGGTCATGGCGATGGCTTTCAGGGCTGATGGGCAAATAATGCTCGTCTGCTGCAGCGCGGACTAATGTGACAGCACTGGGCTGTCACCAGCTGTTAGTGCGCCCGACATCGGTGCCCCAGCTCCCGAAATGCTCGGGGTGCCTTAAAAACGGCTGCTTGTGGGTCTTGCCTTATTCTGCTGGCAGATGAATGCAGTAAATTCTCTGGAAAGGGAAACCTGAGTTCCGGAAAGGCGTTTGGAGGCGCAACTCGTCTGACCCGCAGCACCTGCATCTGCTGGGGCTGCCGAGGCTGTTTGCCTCGAAGAGCAGTTAGTGAAAGGGCTTGGACATTGGAATTATTTCGGGTGGGAGTTTTTTCTCTGGCAGGAGGTGATGATCTCATCAGGGAGCTGAAGGGGCCACGGGCTGCCCAGCAGAGCTCGCCCAGAGCATCCCGCTGGCCCGGCCAAGCATCCTGGGGCGGTGGGAGCGGCGGGAGGGAGGCAGGGAGCAGAGGAGAGGAGGAGATTAAAGTGGAGACAGTGACAAGCCGATAATAAGGAACCCTTTCAGTAGTCGTAATCCTTGGTGTGCAAGGACAAACAGCGCTGCTTTTGTTCTCAAACTCAGATCAACTTTTGCTTCAGGGGTAAAACTTGGGGTGACTCGGCATGGCCGCGTCTCCCGGAGGGAAAAGCGCAGGCAGGTAATGGCTGAAGTGCAAAGCACAAGGTGACTGTCACCCATCTGTTCCTCTGACTCGTGTTTGGGGTGGCTCTGCTGCAGCCTCCCCAGCCTGGCAGCCCACCCCAAGCACAGCTGGCAGCATTGTAAGCAAGTTCGTTGGGGCACCTGGGAGAAAACGGCCTTCACCAAGAGGTCGAGTTTGTGTGGACACATAGCCCTTCAGGAAAGTCTGCGAGAAGAGACTTCCCGTGGAGCGGGGACGTTTTTGTGACAGAGATGTTACGGGGGGTGGTGGTAAAGGGGTGAACCGCGTACGATAAAAATGTAACAAATTCAAATACCGCTTATTTTTGGCCAGGCAGCTTTCTGATCCAGTTGCAGAGGATTGCTGTGCCATCCAGCAGTGCTGCAAATACTTTAATTAGCTTGCTTTGCCTGCCGGCAGGCTGGAATGAATGCGTGTGTTTACCTGTGCTCAGGAATTTGGAGTGTGGGCAAGGAGGGGAAAAGATGCTCCCCTGACGGTGAGAGGGGGAAGATTTTAAGATCCTGAAAGCAAATTAGGAGGAGGAGGAAGGAAGGCTTCCTCTCTGCGAAGGAAGCCAAGTGTTTCTGGTAGTGCTGCCCACAGCTTCCCCCCGGTGCTGTGCAAAGGGCGGCTGTGCCGTGGGCAGCCCAAGAGCGGAGCTGCGCTGGGCAGACAATGAATTCACAGATTACTGGCGGGCCAGGGGTTCCTGACATCCCCACCGAGGAGGGCAGCAGCGTCACAGCACGTCCCCCCGCCCGGGCGTTCCTGCTGGTGGCCTGGGAGATGGGCTGAGGCTCCCTACAGGCTGGTGCCAAGGGAGGAGAGAAGAATGTGGGCAGGCAAGGTGGGCTGGGCACGGCCGGGGCACGGGCAGCGTCTCCAGGCTGGCAGACACGGAGCCTGCCCTTGGCTGGGCTCCCTGCTGGGGCCTCATCCGGGCGGCACAACTGGCCTGGAGCAGCCCCCGCCATCTCCTCCGAGCCCGCAGAGTGGGCCTGCACTGCCTGTGCCGGTCGTGGGTGCGGAGCAGGAGTTGCTTTGCCTCTGTAAAATGTCGCCATGCGTTGCACTGGCCTCCTCAAGGATAAGGCTGAAACAAACAGACAGTCCTGCAGTTGGGAAGGGAAAACAGAGAGGGTCAGGCACGACCCCCACATACACACAATAATTTCTCGTCTTGGCTTATCTTGTAAGATTTATAAGATACTGAGTAGGGAATAAATCATGATGTCAGGACCAAATGCCATTTTCTTGCTTGGCGTGATTTGCAGCATGGCAGTCAGACCGATAGATTTCATTCCCCGGCGTAGGGTTCTCCCCTTTAATTGAATTATACCCCGGCGAGCAAATGGGATTCGTTCTCTGAGATACAAGGAAATTACCATTTGATGGAACAATGCTTTACTCCTTGCTCACCTGCACAAACATCCTTCAGGAAAACTGTTATGCAGATATCCTTGATTACAGACCATTGTTGCTTTTGATTTCCATGTGGTGCAGCGGCGCCCGGGGATTGTGCCACGAGTGCGGCGAGCGTCTGAACTGTCCTCGGCAGGCTTTGCTGCCCGTTCCCTGACAACCTCAAAAGGGTGTTTTGGCTCCAGTCAAGGAAGAGAAGCCGATCCATAAAGTCCAGCTGGTTCCATGCTTTGGGAGGGGAAAGACTGAGCCCTGAGCCTCATGTTCCTGGGGCTGGCTGGCAACACCGCGATGCTTCTGCAGCAGCAGCAGCAGCAGCAGCATCGTGTTGTCAGCCGATTTGTGGAGGAAATACACAATGCTCTTAAAACGACAGATTAATTACCTTGAATAGACTGGCCTTGATGAGCTCTGGAGGTTTTAAAGCCATTTTCTCCCAGTTCTGAGCACGTGCCCAGCGCTGCAGGTCCCCCTTTCTGGATGGGCTTGCTCGAGTAGGCTTCTAGTGGCGTTTGAAACACGAGCTGGTGACAGAATCTGTCTCAGTCTACAAGGTGGAGAGATGGCAGCTGATCAGAGCACAGCGATGTCGTTTCCAATTAATTTACCAGCAGCAGCCACTGATGTGTGCCATTATTAGCAAGCTTATTAGTGCTGTTTGCAGGAGTTGCAATAAACACACGGAGTTTCTCTGGGAAAACCGTGCCACTGCCTCACCGCCCTCACAGGGAAGAACTTCTTCCCATTAGTGGAGCTCCTGAGCCCACAAGCTCCTTCCTGGAAGGAGATTTGGAATCCGAATCAAAGCGCACCAACTTTCCAGAGGCTGGGAAGTTCAGGGGAAAGTGAAATGTTCTTCCCTTTGAGGTCCGTGGAGGGCACTGCTGATAGCGGTGGCCCAACAGATGTCTGGAGCTTTGTCTGGCCGTCGTCAGGTTTGGGGAGCAGAGAGGGGTGTGCTAGGTCTGGGATGCCGCAGGGGGAAGTCCTGGGGGCCTTGCTGTGGCTGGCCAGTCCCAGATCCCACTGGGATCCCAGGCAGCACCGCGTCCCTGCCCGTCAGGAGCCGTGTGCCGGGCCTTGAGAGCTGCAACTTCCTGCACAAGAAACCCGTGCTTGGCTTCCAGTCTGGGAGCAGCCTTTGCAGAGAGACTGGGCTTTGGCTGGGGCTGAGGCGTGAGTGGCTCCAGCCAGCCTTCCAAGTGAGGAAATCACGTTTTGAGCCCGGGTGGGATTAGAGGGGCGGACTCTTTGCAGCCGGTGCGCTCCCAGAATCGAGCAAGCTTTCGTTTATGCCCCTTGCCTTGACCAAAGCTCGAGGGCTCATCGCTGCTCTCCCCTCCGGTGCCCTGTGGGGCTGACGGGGAGGGCGGCCCCTTGCAGGCCTGGTGTTTTCCCGCTGTGCAGCGGGCAGCTTATTTTCAAATTTGCGTCTAAGGGATGAGAAGAGGATAAATTTTGGCCGGATGCACGTGTCCTGCAATTAATCTTTCCCACTGATCTGAGATGAGCAAGAGCTCGGCTGAAGGAGGGGTGATTTTTAATCGCTGTTTGCGTTTTGCCTGGCTCCAAGGCCTTGGGACGCTCCGATCCTGGGTGTGGGTGGGCAGAGGCAGCATTCCTAGAGCTGGGTCTGTTCGGTCTCTGGAGGAATGCAAATTTCTCTGCTGCCAATGTTTTCCCTGACCATCCAGTAACTTTGTAATTAGTGTGTTAGCTTGTTGCCAATTAACAAGCAAAACCGTCTTGGCTGCCAAAGGCTTTTCCACTCCCAGTGTATTCCCTTTTCTCTCCTGCCTTTCTTCTCTGCAGTTGGGGGGGATACCTCCGCTCCAGCCATCTGCCCCTTCGCTCCAGGAATTGCTGTTGTGGCTCCTGGCCTCCTCCTGCATCGGAGCCAGCCCTCTCCGGGCTCACCGTACTGCTCCGTGAGTTCTCCTCCTCCCCGAATCTCCCATCCTGCTTTTCTTCACTCTTGGCTGCTTGCCCGGCTCTTTGGACTCGTCTCCCTCCATTTCAGACCCCCAAATCCTGTTGCTCCATCCCCTCCAGCTCTGCTCTCCGGCTCTGTTACGGCACCAACGCTCCCTGAGCCGCGTCTCACCCAGGCACCTCTTTATTCTCTCCATATGTGGGGTGTGTGTCTCTGGCAGGATATTTATATAAACTCCTGCTCGCCGCCTCCATAAAATACGCGTTCGGAGTGGGGCTGGGTGGGGTGCCCCAGATGCACAAGAGGAAATGTTTCATATCTCGAGGAGCGCCGTCTGTGCCCCCCGGCAGCCCCTCCCGCCCGCCTATCAGATGTAGGGCTTAATGGGCTTAAGAATTAGAGCAGCTGCTTGGTGCAGAATTTATTGACTGGCTGTGCATAACGAGGGGAATTAAAATCCTAATTGGCTGAGCTGCTCCCCGTCACTTGGAGAAATTTTACTTTTCTCGGAGCTTGCTGCCTCTGTGCGGGCTCCTGGGCTCTTCCCTCCCTCCTGCCCTGCTCAGGTCGATAGCCTGCCCAGGGAATCCCTTTCGGCTGGAAAGGGCCTTCAGGATCATCCAGTCCCTGTCCTCGGGGCGTGTAGCTGCGGCCACCAGAGCTTCGTGCTGCATCTCCTGGGAGCCGGAGCCAGGCCTCTGCTCTGGGCTCTGCTGCAGCTCCCAGAGACCAGAAGAGGCTTTTCCTCCTGCATCCCTTGCTCTCAGAGAGCCTGAATGGGCACGGAAATGGCCTCACTTAAGGCTATGTCTCATTACTACATTAAGTCAACAACCACTTGAGTATCCAAGGATTTTGATCAAAGCTAGATATTGAAAGGGGGACAAAGAGTGGCAAACTTATTTGACTTCCACTTATTTCCAGAGCCTGTTGAGCACTCGGCTGTACTCCTCACCGGCCTGAAGTGTGTGTTCCTGGGAGAGCAGCCGCCTGCTCTCTGCTCCTCCGTGGCCAGGAGAGAGGCTCCAGGCTGAGGGGAGGGAGGGAGGCCGCCTCCCTGCCTGTGCCTGGCCTCCGGCACCCAGAGCGAAGGAGAGGCGAGCTGGCCCCATGTCCTGTCCCTGGGGACAAGGGACCCTGTGGCATGGCTGTCCTGCAGGACACCCCGTGAGCTCACAGGGATGCACTGGCGGGGCAGGCACCAGACGCTGCTGGGAGCTCGGGTGTGGATAGTCCAGAAGAAGGCAGATCCCGGTTCCCGGCTGCTGCATGGGGTTCACTCGGGTCTCTCTAATTCCCTTTTCTCGGAGTGAGGAAAGGCAGCAGCTGTGTGGCCTCTCCCACCATCCTGAAGCAGCACAAAGTCTCTGGGATATTTTTACGTGGAAATCGATCAGGATTTCGGGTTCTGGTGGAGGCAGGACGGCGGGGTTTTACTGCGGAGCGTGTCGTGGCCAGCCCTGTCTCCTTAGCGCTCCGTACCGAACGACGCCGCAGTAAAAATAAAAGTAATCTACAGTAAACGTATCCTGGGTCCTTATTTAATGATAAAACCCCCTCGGTGCGGTGGAAATAAACTGTTAGTGAGTCTCAGTAGTGTCTGCAAAGAGGGTACTATCTCCTGGATTAATATTAAGTCCCCTCCAACAATTCTCAGTGCTATTTGCAGAGGGCTGGGAAACAGCAAGAGGAGCAGCAGCTTTCACGTGTTTGTTTGTTTGTTTGTTTGTTTGTTTTTCCTTGCAGGCACGTCTGGGCTTCGTCACTCGGGGCTGAATCAGACCCGTCTGAGCATCCACCCTCCCATCACAGCCGAAGCAAAGGATGCAGCGGGGCTCAGAGGTACTGCTGCTTTGCATTAAACCCCACTTTTGTTACCGCCCTGAAAACCCTCTGGAGATATGAAAGCAGAAACCTGTTCTCTGAAAGGCCATTGAAACCCAGAGAAACCCCGAGTTTAACGGGGGAAGTCATGGTGAAGGCAGAGTGCAGCATGGGAATTTGCATTCAAGAGGGAGGAAAATGAGGGATTTGGGCAGAGAATAACTGATAGGTGCTGTGAATTCATTAAAAATGGGCTATAAAAGATACACTACAAGGTTCTGGTGACAGACCAACAAAGCTTTTTCTTCCCCTTCATTGTTTCTACTGTCACAGGATCCTCACAATAGCGGATAGTTTAGCCTTGTACTCCACGGTTCGTTATCTATTCTTCTATTTATTAATGCATTCTTGGGTCTTAGTGATGTGATAAACCATCCGTGCTTTTCTTTTATGGTTTAATAGGATTCTTCTGAAACCCCCTCCGTGTTTACATAACCTCGCAATTCACAGTTATCTATCATTTATTTCCTACTTTGTGCGCTCCCGATAAAGCGGCGGCAGTGAGCGAGGGGCGTTGATACCCTCAGCTGGGGGGTAGCGCCCGTTCGGGTCCCTGGAACAAAGCCTTCCATCAAAAACAGGGTCTTTTCCAGAGGGAATCCAGGTTTGGTGTCCTCCTTCCCTCGACAAGAAGGTGGTGGAGGCTCGGGAGGGTCTCCGGGCAAAGGGACAGGGCTGTCGAGCTTGGCTTCAGCGGGAAATAAACGATTCCGTTCTTTCTCTGGAGAACTCCAGAGCTCCTTCCCAGGAGCTTGGCTGCTGGGACGATTTGCTGCCCGGCAGAGCTGGAGCAGAAACCCCTTTTTGGGCGTGGGGGGTGGCATCCAGAACGTTTTTTAGTGAAACATCTTCCTTTCGTGAAACATCACTGCGGGGCTGCTCCGCATCAGAGATGGAAAATGGAAACGTGGTGTCATCTATACAGGACACCAAACCTTTATTAACCGTGCCGGGAAAGGGATGCGAGACCTCATTTATGATTTCATTCATAATCCCTTCAAAATGAGTTGGTACCAGTATGTGATAAGTGGATTATGCGTTAGGCCCAAGTAAAGCCAGACACAATTAGTGCTTTAATAAACCGGTTGTATGCATTACTAACAACTAAGTCATAAGGGAATTGGTGTATTTACAAACCCTAATTAGTAGTTTGTTACTGTGATACCAAATTTAAACAAATCTGTAGCATCGCTGACCATCTGGGTTAGAAATCTCTGTTTTGAATTTAATTAGGAAATAGTTGTGACAGAAAATTGGTCCTTATTAGTTAGCTAACGATCAGCATTGCCCTAATTGAAATGAAGAACTGGCTGGCGGGTTTGTGAGATGTTTAGATACAAGCAGAGACAATCAAAAAATATTCTCTCACTTAGGGCTTTGTAAGCCGCGGTGATTGATTAAATAACGTCCCCCTGATATTTTAGCAGCTAAAATGCAAATGACCCGGCGATGAGCGTGCATGACAAAAACCTGGCAATTAGAGCTGCGCGTTTCTGGGGTTGCTTCTAGGAGTGGTTCTGCGGGAGCTGCCCTGGCCCAGGGGTGCTGTGGGTGCTCCGGGGGCGCCGGCTGTGCCTTCACCTTCCTCTGCCCCCCACATCCTCGGGAAGAGCATCTCCCCTCCCGGCTCGCCGCCCTGGTGCCTTCCCAGAGGGCAGCTTCAGCCCGGTTCTGGCGCCCACTGCTTTGGTGGGAGTTGGCTGCGCCCAAAACCTGGGCTCTGCCCCGTGCGGGTGCTGTTCAGTGGCCGATCCGGGGAGGGGAGGGCCATGCGGACGGTTTCTGGAAGCACGCTCGGGGCAGAAGGGAGTGTCCCAACCTCGCCATCGGAACACAGACGGCCCCTCTAGGGCATGGGCTGCAGCTCGTAATTAATTTGCACTTCCTCCCTCAACAGCTCTCCGCAGGCCTTGGGGTGTGAGGACTCCTGGAAAGGTTTCCAGATGAAAGGAAACACGTGCTGGCGATAACACCCACCCCCCGGTGCTGCTGCTGGAGCAGGACTGGATACCGAGGCACTCTTTCTGTTTTGGAACAGACAGTGAAGTTTCTGTAGGGGCTTTAAATCACTTAATGTTGAAAGGAATTCCCCGACGGCTTCATCAGTCACCGCGTAGGATTGTTAGAGATCTCCACCAGCTAATAAATTTGATTTGGGGTTTGTTTTGCTGGCATTTGCACAAACCCTCTGAGAACTATAGTTACTGTATTCCCACACAGTGTCTGAATTCCGAATGGAAACGCCCGCTCCCCTCTCCTCCGGGAGGCGAGATAAACCTTTGCCATAGAATATGAATGTCGGTTGTTTTTCTTGGTGAGCCGCTGCGTTATTATTTGAGGAGATATAGTGTTTGACAAAACCATTTATTTTGTTTCAAATGTTTTATGGAGTAATAAAACTCGTTCGCGTCGCTGCCACACATGGGGATTTGTGCCTGCTGGGATGTGAGGGAGGCGAGTGAAGGAGCTGGGCCCGGCCCGGCCCTGTGTCCCTCGGTGCTGCTGGTCCCTGTCCCGCTCCACAGGGCCGTGCCTGGGGGTGCCGGGGTGAGGCCGAGCCCCCCGGCCCTCCCTGCCTCACCCGCGGGGGTGCTGCGGGCTCAGGCGGCTGCACCGAAAAATAAAGGCGGTGTTGTTTTCTCTGGGCCGAGTATTTTTTTTTCCTAGCCAGCACTCACAAGTTTATTGTGAATGACCCCTTTTCACAGATGTTCCCTTTCTGAACGGGGGAGCAGCAGTGTTTCAATCGAGAAAGATCCCCCATGAGCAGGGCCAAGCGCAGCTGAAGGAGGCTGGAAGCGCCTGTCCGTGGGCTTGGGGCTCGCCAGCAGGGCCAGGCCTGCAGAGCATGGCCGGGTTCTGTGAACGCAAACTCGCTCCTCTGCCTCCCCTGCCCCTGGGCTGGGGTTCAGCAAAGCTCTCTCCAAGCCCCGCTGTGTTTTGCTCTTCCCTCGGGCTCCCTCTCCCGCCCTGGCATCTCTCCGCTGTGCCATGGGGCCAAGGGGAATCCTCTTCCAGGCCCAGGCCTGGGGACACAACGCCCTCAGAGATGTCTGGAGCAGTCCGGGTGGGAAGGGGTTTGCCCGAGGGGAAGCCAGCAAGCCCTGGATTTGGATTTTTGCAGCGCTCTGCTGCTTTACGTCTCTGTTTCACGTGAAGATGTTTGCTCGAAGGACTGGCGGCGAGTGGGAAGCTTTGAGCCCTCCTGTTGTAACGCAGCCAGAAGTGTCCCTTCCGTGGGTGTCCGTGCAGGCGTGCTGCTGTGCCTGCTCCTCGGTGCCAGCGCTGCTCTCACAGCTCGCAGCCCCGTCCCCGGAGCGGTGACGGACCCCCGGGGCGGGCTGGCAGCTCCGGGGCCGCCAGGGCCACCTCGTCCTTCACCCACCAGCAGCTCGGGAGTGACACTGATGGTCCGCAGCGGGAGCCCTGCTGCCCGCCCCCCGATGACAGCTGCCGCCGAGCTTTCCGAGGGGGGGATAGGGTTTAATGCCCTGGAAAATCCGGGGCCCTGCGGAGCATGCGGAGGATTGGCAAATGGGGCTTGCGTCTCGCCCGCAAGGTGCGTGCGGGGCGTCCGCGGCGGAGAGCAGCGCGTGGTTCCAGCTGGCCAGGCAGGAGCAGGCTGTGTGGGGCCTGCCCTGGGCACCAGTCACCCTTCTGGGGAGGTTTGGAATCGTTTCCTCGACCCGCATGCTTCACCTCCATGTCCATCTGCCTGGCGAGGACGGCCTCAGGCACGTTCTGTCGCCAGTGGCCACCGCCAGGGTCGTCGCCGGCGGGTGTGTGGGGGACTGGGGACTCGCCTGGGAGATGGATGGAGGCATCGCTTTCCCACAGCTTGTCATTAGTCCGCGCTCTGGAAGGGCTTAGCGATTCCTACCCGGTAAATTATGTGCCATTCCTCAAAAAAGTGGATGAAATAAATGGGGCTAGAGCATGTCTTTTTTGCCCTGAGCTTCAGTGTATTGATTTGGACATATTTCCAGGCCGGGAGTAATCAATCCTTGGGCAGAATGAATAATCTCAGGCAAACTCTTCGAGCAGAGGCGCCTCGTCATTAATTTGCCTTTTGCCTGCTCTCGCTGGGGCCGGGCGGGACGCGCTCGGCATCCTCCGGAGCGGTGCCCCGGGGGATCTCCTGGGGCTGCCGGGAGCGAGGGCGGGGGCCGCCGACGCTGATGAATGCGCCGCGTTTGCTCATCTTTACAGAGTCACTTATTACTGCTAATTGGGAGGGACAGTTCAAACAGGCACGGAGGAGCGGTTGTCGCGGGAGCGTGACTTGGTTCCCGAGGAGAGGCCGGAGGACGGCGCTGCCCGGCCCCGGCCCCGGCCCCGCGCCCGGCCGCATCCTGCCTTTGTGGGGACGCCCTCCGGAGCCGGCGGGCCGAACGCTGCGGGCAGGACGGCGCGGCTCCGCCAGACGTGCAGCTGTCCGGGACGCGGGGGAAGTCACCAGCTGACGGAAGGGGTGGGCTGCTGGCTCCGCGCACGGGGTCAGCGATGTGCTCCGCATTAATGCGCCCCGCTGCGCCTGGAGATGCCGCTCCCGGAGAGACCCTGGGGCCGGGGGTGGGGGGACACGCTGGCTCTGGGAATGCGCCCTGCCTTGTTTTGGGGCTCCCCGGCAGCGGGGAGACACCCCCCCCCCCCTTCCAAGCACAGCCGTATCTCGTCTTTCCCAGTTATTTTTGCGTTCAAGTGTTCTCATCCAAGCACATATTCCTTCATTTATTGCTGCTTCCCCTAATTAAAACCTTTTGGATTATTCCCCCGCACACCGAACGCTCCTTGCAGCTGGGTACCCATTCCGTTTCTATGGCAGGATTGACCCGTTACTCTCGTTTTTAAGAGATTTTTGTAATGTTGCTTGGGGAAAACAGCTAAGCATAAATGTTTGGGAAATAAGAGGGGGACGGGCTTTGTTTCTCGGCCGCGCTCCGGGCTCGTAGTGCTGAACAGCGGCGGGGAGCGGGCTCAGGGAAGCGGTGCGGGAGGGCAGGAGGGCACTGCCCCTCTGTCCTGCCCAGGGTCGGGGCCAGAGCTGTCCCCTCGGGCTCAGCGTGTGCCCGGACGTGTGGCGGAGCAGATGGGGTCCCCTGGGTGGGCCCAGGGCTGCTGGTGATGAGAGGTGGGAGAGGAGGCAGCTACTGCCTTGCTTTGAGAAACAGGGTCTGGCTTGAGCCTGCGTTTCTGGTTTCGCCTCTTCTTTTCTCTTTTAATATAAAAATGAAGGTGGCCACAGTGAAAACGAAAGGCTTGGTTTCTCTTTGAACAAGCAATTCCTCTCCCTATTTTAAAAAAAACCCTCAAACCTCCACGTCTGCTGTTGGCGGTGCGGGAGGACGGAGATTACGTGCATCTGCAGCCTGACTTTAAATACGCTCCAAAGGCGCGTTGTGCGCACATCGTCCCTGAAGAGGATAAACCTAAGGGAACAATCTGAATCTCAGAAGTTGGCATGCACCGCCACAGCGCCGGCAGAGAACGCTCCGTGTGCGGCTGGAATCCTGAGCGCTCCTCGGGAGGAGCCCCGGCCCCGGCGGAGCAGCCAACAAGAGGCATTTTTTCCTTTCGCGTGTGTGGCGCGGATAAATCGAGTTTGTTTTGCAGCCCATTCTGCTTTAGATTTCCTGTGTCATAACTGAATGAATTTGTTGTTCATTGATACCTTAACATATAGGTTGTTGGGGAGGGATTTTTTTCTTTCCCCCGAGGAGGACAACAATGTCCCCTTCACTCGTGCCTGAATGGATCCATTTATTCTCCACAACCTCCGGAAGTCATTTATTTCGCCCCGCGACAGCTGCAGGGTCTGTTTGTGCAGGAGGCTGGCAAGGCCCCGGCCCTTCCTCCTGCCCGTGCCCAGCGCCGGCGGGGCCGGGATGGGCTCCTGGCTTTGGGAAGGGCTCGGGACAAACCTGCTCTGGGCCTGACAAAGATGGCTCTGCTCTGCTGTGCCGTGCTCTGCTCAGCTCGGGGTGAGGCCACGGTGCAGCGCTGCTCTCCTCTCCCCAGGGATGCTCCTGGGCACTCATTTCAGTCCCTCTCCGTGCACTGTGAGTCGCTGATGGGTCCTAATCAGCAGCAATTTAATTAATATACATGCCTTTGCAGGGGTTGCGCTTCACTGTAGCTTAGCAGTAACCAGGGGCCGTGTGGTGGGAGCCTGGGATGTTTTCCCTTTATTAGGGAAGGAAGGGAATTGATCGCTGAGGAGATGGCAGTGTTGGTCCACCGAACCCTACGGCCCAGTTCAGCGAAGGCAGAAACTTGCATTTCAATGGCCAAAATAAATTTTTTAAAAATCTCAAGCTTCCCCAAAAACACTTCCAAACACCCTAAAGCCGTCTCCTGGGAGAAACCCCACACATGCGCAGGCTCGGTGGTGCTGGGCCCTGTGGGTTATCCCTGCAAACCTGGAAACAGCTGTCGGAGCTAGTGTGGAAACGGGGAGGGAGGGAGGGAGGAACTCGTGCTGCCGTTGTGTTCGACGTGGCGACGCGTTCTCTGGCCCCCTCGGGCGGGACGAAAGTGTCCCAGAATGTCACTCCTGGGCGTCCTTTGCTCAGGGGAGGCAGGTGAAAGGACACTGGAGGGAATGAGGAAGGAGCCCCTCCGCAGCTCGGCGGGCCTGTGCTCAGCTCGGTGTGTAACACCCCCTGACCCGGAGCTGCTCCCCCGGGCTCTGCTGCCCCAGATCCCCGTGGAACAAGCGTGTGCTAAGTGTCCAGCTGCACTGAGACCTCATTCCTCCCCTACTGAAGGACAGCAGATCATCCACGGTTCGGCCAAAACCCTCTCCTTTCCCACCGCGCCTTGTCCCTTGGCACCCGGGAGGAAACCCGGCTCTGGAGGGTCGGGGCAGTGTTCCCAAATTCAGAGCCAGCTCACCCCGCGTTGTTGCCCCCGCCTGCGCTCTGGTCACCACCACATCCCTGCCCGGCCGGGGGCTCTGGGGCTCTGCCACCCGTGGGGAGCGGAGCCGGGACGCTTTTCCCTGTGCCACGGCAGCCCCACCGCGGCACGTCCGGGGAGCATCCGTGGCCCTCGGCCCCTCGGCGTGGGGACACGGCCTGGCCGCGGGCGCCGGGTGCCCTCGGGCGGGCAGGGAGGACGGAGCAGCTCGCCGGGCTCAGCTCGGGGTCGTTCCCTGTCGTGGCCAGGCGGGAGAGGCAGCAGCACTGGCCAGCTGTGCTGATCAGAAATAACGCGCGGCTTAGCAGAACTTCTCCATTAAAAGCTTTTGGGAATAATGTGTGAAATGAATGGCTGGGGAGGTGGGCAGGGAGGGGAGCCCCGGCAGACCCCGGCTCCGAGAGAGCAGTCACGCTGCGCCTAAACCTGGAGCGGGGAATTGGTTTTGATTTTTTTTTTCCTTTTTTTTATTATTATTATTTAAAAATCAAATGTCTGATGTTCTTAAATTGAACAAATGATATTTTAAAAAAATATATCAGGCTCCAACATCTGCAGATTATGATTTGCATTTTGAAATTGGCTGCTTGAATTGAACAAGGATGAATACTGTCACTCTTCTTTCATTCGCTCCGTTTATTTAATGAAATGCTAGAGGTCAACCCTTTGTCCTTAAATTAGTTACTATAAAAATCTTTTTGTACTTTTCTGCTTGTTATGATGTCTTCTAAGCAGAAGAAAAGGTTGCCATTAATTATGTCTTTGTTGAATATGGATATCTATTCAGAGTTAGTTAAACAGTTTCAAACAAAATTAGCATCGAGCAACTCGAAGGCCAGCTTTAGGTTGGTTATCAAGAATTTTTTGCTAAGAGAATGCTCTCCTGCAAGTGTGCATTATCTAATATATTCAGCTTTCAGTTGCTAATTTTTTTTCCAGATGAAGATGGGCTTAATTGAGGTTGTGCTTTTAAGTTTGTAGAGCTCTTCAGCATCTCATACAAAAGCATCTAGAGGCTTTTCATTTGTCTTGAGTATGTTTTAGATGTACAAATATTATTTACTTTAAACTCTAAATCAAAAGGCGCGCTGTAACTATTTTAAATAAAACGTTATTCTCTGCTGAAATATATATATAAATTCAAAGGGGGGCTTTTTTTCATTATCACTTAATTTATGTGAAAGAGCCGCTATTAGCAAATTTTAGGATAACGTTGCAGGAGCGGTTTAGTGGCTGGTCTCCAGCAGGCGTGTAATTTCCTTGTCAGAGGGGGAGGCTGCGAGCTGCGGCTGAGACCCAGCTCGGGTTTCGCGCGTGGCTCGGAGCCGAGAGCCTCCGCAGCGGGGCTGGGGAGGCGGCACCGCGCTCCTCGTCCGGGCAGCCACCCGGGCCGGGTGCCTGTGTCTCTGCCGAGGGCTTCGGGCCGCTCCATCCTCCGCTGCCCGCCGGTCCCGGGGCAGCCCGAGGTGGGAGTCAGGGAGAGGCAGCGCTGGCCGGGTCCCGGGGTGCCCACGGCCCGGGATGCTCTCTGCCTGCGCCGTGCCCCAGGGAGCTGACAAAAAGCCTTCCCTCGGCCCCAGAAATGCTCCTTGACAAACCCTAGCAGAGCAAAGCGCCTTGGCGGGTCACCCGCGCTGTGTGGGGGTGTGTGAGAGGCACCCAGGTTCCTCCCGGCTGCGGGGCCTGGGCGGTGTGGAGGGGCCGTCACCAGCCCCGAGCCAGACAATGACGGGCTGGGGAGCCGGGAACAGAGGCAGGAGAAACAGCTACAAGCGGAAAAAAAAATTAAAAAAAAAAAAAAAGGAGATAATTAGGAAAAGTAATAAGAAAATATAAACGTGGTAGCGGAGGATTAGTCCTAGTCATTGGAAATGCAAATGATCTCTGTGCTCGCTCCCAACATCTTTTTTCTAGGCTTGTGTTTCAGAAAGGATTTTTCTCTCGTTCTGTTTTTTCTCCCCTTTTCCTCCTTCTCCTCCTCCTCCTCCTCAGAGCAGCAGCATTAAATATTCCCCAAGCTGAGACGCTAACCTTGTAATGCTTTTAGGTATAATGCACAGATTTTTTTTTTTTTTTCATTTTAAATGGTAGCTCGTAATGACATTGTGGAGTAGGGATCCCGAGTCAGCCTTATTATCATGGTGTCTCCTTGAGCTGAACCTCTGAGAAATGTGAAGGGGAGACCTTTCGGAATGAACAAATCCTTTAGCTGCCTATAATTATTTATTAAAATAGGCGGCCGGGATAAAGGCCGGGGAGGGGGAGGGAGGAGCAGCATTCCTTTCCCTGGCCGTCCCTCCGTGCAGGCACACGTAGATGCACGCCCGGGGAGCCAGCAGAGCCGCTGCCGTGGCCAGGCTGGCACTTCAGAAGTATAAAACACTGGCCGTGCAACGGGAAGGACAAACCGTGCCCGGGTGACACGTGTTTTTATGGACCGAAGGGAGAAGGCTGCGTCCGAGCACCCCGCACTGCTGGGGGGTCTCACGGCAGCGCTGAGCGGGCTCGGGAGGAGTGCGGGGATGGACCTGTGCTTGTGGCGCACGGGGAAAAGGGAAATAGGGATGGGAGCAGTGTGTTCCCACTCCGTGTGTGAGTGCTGAAAGCGAAACCGTCCTGCTTCATTAGCTGGGTAAAAGGAAGGCGAAAAAAAGGGACAAAAAAAAACCCCCAAAAAAACAACAAAAAAAAAAACCACCACCAAAACCCGACCAAAAACCCAACCCAAACCCCAAACCAAGCAAACGAGGGACACACAAAGCACACAACCCCTCCAAAGCACCAAGCCAACCTTGCTGGGATTTCATGGGATGCTCGCACCGGCGGCCGCAGACGCGTCCAGCTCCGCTGAGCGGCCGCAGCAGCCGGCAGCGTTGCAGTGCTGCCTCGACCCTCTCTCCCGGCGCCGGCAGAAATTTTATAAACTTCGGCTACTAAAAAAAAAAAAAATCTTTGGGGTCAATTTTCCACTTGTGCCAGTAGCTCTTGAACAAGTACTTTTATGGTTCCTTCTAGCACACAGGATTTATCTGCAGCTCTGTGAAGGGCTTTTACATTTAATCCAGCGCTGAAGTAGTAATTTGTTGCCGGCGCTCCCTAGCAGGCTTTTCTTTTAACTTGGCCGGGATGCGGACCCTTTGTGCGGGCTAATCTGCGCCGCACAATGCCGGGGCACCTCGGGGCCGCACCTCAGACGTCCTCCCCGGCCGAGCGAGGGGACGTGGTGAGTGCCTGGCGCTGGGAAAGGGCTGGGGTGCCGGGGCTGCACCCACCGGCGGCGCGGGGAGCTCCGGCACCGCCGCGCTCCCGTCCCGACCTGCTCGGGAGCTGAGCTCTCTTCTCCACGTGTACGCACGGAGCCGGCGCCGCACGGAATTCAGAGGAGCTCCTGTGCCTTTTCTGCAAAGCCTCTATTTTTTTTAAATTTTTTTCCCCCTCCCCAGTGCACTTGGATAATCATGTTTTTAAATCGAATTTAAAGTTCCTCTAACAACGTGTTTGGGTTTGGTTTTTTTTTTCCTGGAGGAGGCAGTGCTTTATAGGCTGTCCGTATATATTTTTGCTGGGAGGGGGAAAAAAATCATGGTAAAGGAGGAGAATCTTTCCCCGAATCTTCATTTTAATGGAAGTATCACGGTTTTTAGAATAATTCTTAAAGCGAGGGTTTCACCCTTCTGCCTTGCGGATGCCTGTCTTCTTTATTAAAAATAGTATCGTTCTGATCCCAAGTGATGGATGAATATTTTATTCCAGACACAAAAACATCTTGGGGATGTGTTTGGGCACAGTAGAAGCGCGTGAAATAGTGCCCGACAAATATGAAATAGTCTCTCATAAATAAAGACACCAAAGCCACGATATTAAAAATGGGAGCAGCTCTGCCTGCCTCCCTTTAATCGCAGCGTTTCTGAACTAGGCAAATGTTACAGGAGGCTTTTCGGCGGTGGCTCGGGCAAGAAACGCTGCTGTGTTCACATGAATCATGCCCGCACTCCGTACTTTGGCCGGGGGTAACTGGATCCCTTTCCTGCGTCGGGTAAATGTCAATGTGCAGCAGCAGCAGCAGCAGCACCTCCTGCTCCTCTGACAGCGCTGCTAAAAAAGCCTGGTTTTGGGAGCCGCGTGCCCCAGGTCCCGGCAGGGACAGTCCCCCCTCTCCGTGTCCCCCGCCGCTCCGGGCACGGGCATCCCCGAGCCGCTCGGCCCGAGCCACCGGGCCCCGAAGGGCCGAGCCGCAGCCCGGAGAGCTCCGTGAGCCGTAAAAGAGGGGAGCCCGCAGGTAGGGCGGCACGTGGGGAGCTTTATGGGGATGATTTAGTGAATATGAGAACATATTTCGTGCTCCATTGTTTAGACTCAAGAAGGCATAAAATCTTTAACATCTATTTATCATGTAGCTATTTTAATGTAAACATTTGTCTATTTGGATGAAGTGTTTTCATTATTAAGCTAATTTCCACATGTTTCAGATAGACTGATGAGTTCGAAGCAGAGCACTCGCTGATGAGAAACGAAATTCGGCCGCGGCTCAGCCTGCTGTCAGATACATCTTCATTAGTTTTTGTCATTCACTGATGGCAAATGCTCTATAAATGAGATGACGATCAGGTCCGCCTTGATAACTTGCCTTATCTCATTAGTTTTCACATCAAAGTTAATCAGCAATGTGAATTGTAATTGCTGGAAGAGACAATGCAATAGATCACTCGGCCCTTTTTTTTT
>VZRS01007553.1:0-24842 GCA_013398055.1 Ifrita kowaldi
AATACTTCAGGAATGAGTGAGAACAGAATTAAAATCTACTTTCGTAAAGGAGAGTTCCAGATACATGTAACTCATCACAACTCCTCAAAAAAAACCCCCAAACCCAAAAAACTAGCAACACAACTGCAACGGCTTACAATGGACAGCTCAAAACTTAAGTAACTGCAAAGCTGGAGAAGGGAAAAGGCATCACAATCCAATCAAGTACAAAAAATTAAGGAAGCAGCAGCAGAAGTGTTTCAAAATGATCATGCACTGCNCGATGCCTTTCCAGCACTGGCATTTCAAGCCTGCACAGCTACACAGCAGAGACAAGGACCCTGCCCTCAGTGCAGACACCAAAGGCCTGAGCTCCCTCTGGCTGTGCAGAGAATGGCACCCTGTGCCTTTCACCTACCTCTCCTCGTGGCCAGGGAAGCTGCTTCACCTTTCTTCCCCCATCCTTACATTCTCTGTCTGCACAGCACCCAGCAAGCTACAGCAACTCATTTTTCTTGGCAGTTAACACTGCTCCTTCTCCAAGTGCAAAAATTTGGGGTTTGTTTAAAGGCAAATCTCAAAGTATCCCCCACCTATGACCAAGCTGCCACTTCCCTTGGTGGCCACTGCTCTCCAGAGGGCTCTGCTTCACCAAACCACACCTCAGGCCATCTCCTCTCCAAGGTCCCAACCAAGCAAGTCCAAGCCCAGCTCTTCCTTCATGCAAAAGAACTGCACAGAATGAAAACTGAACAGATCAAGCTCAGTGAGGGGAATCTGAGAGCTCACAGATCAAACAAGCACTTTCCAGTATTGATCTGGTGGCCATTAAAGAGACCTAAATGTGAAACAGGAGAGAGATAGCACAGAGGAACTGTGAATCACAGAGGAGGAATCACTGAAACCCATGAAGGAAATAAGAGGACTCTAAATTTTTGTTTATTTTAAGAAAAGCAGAAAGGTGAAGACTTCTATGAAGCTTTACATATTAAACCAAAATTTGAGTCTGGTACCAAACTGGGGAAAGTAAATGGTATCTGTAAAGAAAAGTATCAAAAAAAGGAAAATATTTGTTCATTTGCTAAGAATACACAGCCAGGCTGCACAAAATTGTTAGAACTACGAGGGTAGTTTAAAGCAGCTGAGAGTGTTACAGAAGAAATTAAGTGTAAGAGACACACTGGGGGCAGGTGACAAAAGAAATACACTGCAAAATTGGTCATGTGAGGGGAAAAAGGAAACAAAGAAAGAATTAATCAAGCAGGGAAAACAGAAGTCAGGTGAAGTGTGCAAATACACATATCTCTGTGGTTACTGTGTGGGAGTTGGAAATCAGTGTATTTTAGAGAGAAGATGCATGATACTGGAACAGGCACCAGAAGAGCAAAAATATTTAGAGTCAGGGAGAAACAAAGGAAGAGAAGGGTGAAAAGGGGAGATGGATGTGTGTGTGCCACAGGAAATGCTGTGCCTGGGGGCAGCGTGCCTCCCTCCCTCCAGCCCCAGGCTGCAGGAGGCACCTGGGGGGAAATGGCCAGGCCTCCCAAGGGATCCCCGTCCAGAATGTCCGTGCCAGCGTTATAAACAACGATGTCGGGTCTGAACTCGTTCAAGGCTCCTTCCACGTGGGTGTGCACCTTCTGCAGGTACTCGGTGTCCTCTGTGCCCCACTCCAGCTCCACTTTGCGTTTTATGGCACCTGAGGGAAAAAACAAACCAAGCACTGCTCAATAAACAAAGCATTGCTCTGGAAGAAAACGCACAATTTAGGTAAGCAAGCAAAAAAAATTACATTTCTGGAAGCTCTCTCAATACACTGCATTTTCACAGACACTTGAGTTAAAGAAAATTATTCAACTACTTGTTTTCCCAGCTAATGTAAAGCACAATGACCTTGAAAAAATTCCATTGAAGAAAGAAAATTAGATGCAGGGCAAAAAAAAAAAAAATCCAATCTGAGATGCAAATGGAAAATGTTATTGAAAAACAGCTGATCTAGAAGTCCAGTTACCAATCAGGAGAGAAATCATAAAGAAAATTATTAACTTAAAAGTAACCTAAATAAAGCATAAGGCAAAGAAAACACTGAACTGCTATTGCAGAGGAAACAGCTGGGGGAAAAAAAAAGATAAATATCACTGAGAAATTATGAAGATGTTTTATTTTTATCACAACACTCAAAACTTCACAGCAAGGGATCATGAATTTATGTGAACTGCTTTATGAATGTATAACAAGATTCAGCTTTGCCCCAAGCATTTTCAATTTAATGTTCTTACCCTGTAATCCTACCAGAAGAGCAAATATCAATTCTTAATTTAAATCAAATTATTTCTAATACTTCTAATAAAGCAATAGAAGTAGAAAATGAAGGCTGAGAAGGTAAAGGAAAGAAACCCAAGGTTACGCAGCTGAGTTTTGGGTGCTTTTATGGAGGGATGTGTGACTCTACCTCTGAATTAATCAAACCCCTGCCAGAGCTGTTCCAAGGGATGACTTCTGCCTCACCACACCCTCTGCCTCAAATTAAACCATGTGGAGTCTCACATCCTAAACATGGATTCAGCCCCCACCAAGTGTGCAAGAATGCACTCAGCACAGAATGACACTTAATTACTCTTGTGATTGCTGCCTTTTGTTCTGCTTTCCATCCTTATGCAGCATCAGTGAAGCTCTTCTTTTTCATCCCATTATTTTATATTGCATCAACATTAGTCTGAAAGATTTTTGTTTCTTTATGGTATTTTCCTGAATTCTTTTCCTATTGTTACAGGAATGTTCCTGTAAGTCTGCACAGCTGTGCTGAACAGCACTGGAGCCTCCTGAGGGTAAGGAATCCTCCTGGAGAGGAGAGAACATGGTGGCTGGGGACAGACAAGGATTGCTGGGATGAAACCATGAGGAAGTTGAGAGACCATGAATAGGATTCTGTGCCTTCACTGGCCTCTTGCCCTCACCACACACAAGGAACTGCAGGGATCAGTCCTTACCCAGATCTGGGAGCACTGAGGGACAGAGGGATGGGGCTGGAGGGTGGAAGGAACACAGCCTTTGCATGGGCTCGTGGCCTTTGGTCCATCTCCTGCCAAGTAGTGACAGCACCTCTACAGCTCTGTAAAATGCCACTCAGACCAAGAGTGAGGCTTTTTAAGGCCTGAACTCAGAGCTTCAGCTTTTCCTGCTTACCCTTCAGTGAACTGGTCCTATTCCTCATCCATCCTTTCCCCTCCTAAGCTTGTGTAATTCCACACTGCTTCCCCCTAGGGACTCAACATGCTCATGGCTTAGCACTGGCAAGGTGAGCTGCTCCCTTTTTTCCCTTCCCTAATGAAGTGCATGGGGCAAAAATGTGTAGAAGATGCTCCTGCAATAAAACTTGGAAAAAATGGGCAGGAAATCCAAGGAGACAGTGATCAGTTGGAGTTTACCCTAAGGCTTCAAACTCTAATGTTCAAGCCTGTGCCCCTCTTCAAAGGGATTCTCTCTGGGATCCCATCTCTCCCTGGTCACCTAGCAGGAAGGGTTTAAGGGATTTACCCACAAAAATCCTACTCAGACATTCTTATGCAAGGAACTCCATACTCACATGGCTCTGGCCCAGCCTTGTGCACCTCATCCTTCATCTGCAGAAAGGGAATGCTGGTGCTCAGTGTGGTACTGCAGCTCAGTGGCTCAGATTTGCTAGCAAGGACTGACTCTGTTTTGGTCTTAATCCATCTGTTCAAATGTTGCCATGTGATATGTGAATAAAGGGATGCTTTTCTTGGGGGAAAACACCCCACATTTGCTTGCAATTTGTCAGCCTCCAGACATGGTGTGCTTTAAATGGTCATTTTTTAGTTTAAAACCTTGAAATACTACAATTCTTAGTATCTTTACTAGTCAGAAGACAGCAGTGTAACGTACTGCACCTAATTCTTGTAAAGATTCCAAATGAATTAGGTTTTTCAGAACGACAGCATCACTGAAGGAATCCAACAGCAGAACAACTCCCCCAGCAGCCCCTGACTCAGTGAACAAATTAAGCCTGTAATAAGTGACAGCGTAACAGAATCAAAGATCAAATAAACTTGGGGCTTTTGCATTCCAATTTAACCATTATCAAAGCCCCACTAATTAACTGTGGCAGGTCACAAGACACAATAGACACATCACAGCAGGAATAAACAAACCACAACCAAACCAAATCAAGCATGGGTCTGACAGGGAAGGGGAAAGTCCCCATCCCTGCAGGGATGTAACAGTGTGGATGTGGCCTTTGGGGACACTGGTCAGTGGTGGCAGTGCTGGAGGAATGGTTGGACTCGACCTCAGAGGGCTTCTCCAACTTTAAATTCTATGCCTCTATTCCAGGACTTGCTTTGCTTCCCACCTTGTGTCACATTTCAGATGCAGCTCGTTTCCTACAAGCTCATCAAACAAGTTCTACTGGCAAGGCAACACCCAAATATGTTGTAACTTCACTGTCAAAAGAAGATGAAATCTTTTTACACAGTATCAGCTAATCCTCAGTGAGTTCTCTCATAAATGTAATGTAAGGGAAAGATGAAGTTCTAACAAATCTCTTCAAATCCCAGGATTATTCAACTTACTGCTCCAAGGCTGGCACCAGCTTTGGAATGGACTGCTAACAACATCCACTGAACACCTCCGCACACCCTGCACTCCAGAAAGTCATTCCTGAAGTGAGGGAAAACACTACAGCATTAACACTGGTGTGATACGTCACAGTGAGCAGTGAAAATGATGTGACATTTAAAAGAAAAAAAAGAAATCTAGGTGATGTTGTTGCAAGGAAGCTTAGTAGTAAATAAAGAAGTTATGTAACAACACAGTAGGTCTGGTACAGTTGGGAAGATGAATTTCAATTATACTCACGTTTAGCAAAACCATCCCCTGGATAAATATATCTATTGTATGCATCCATAATATAAACCCGAGGATCATCCATAAAGTCCCTCTCATGGCCATTTCCCTGAAGGAAATTTACAGTTAGCTATTCCTAGCATGCCAACACAGAATTAAATACACTGCAAATTCTAGAGTAATTATCACTACAAAAGTTCCAATATTCAGAACTCCTGTGTCATTCTCTTATTTAGTCCTGGAGGTTATTCTGAGGTGTGGAGTTTTGGGGGGTTTGACAGTATCAGTCTGAGGACTACAGGTATTACCACAAACAAAATCCTTGTCTCTCTGTGAAGGCAATTAGCATAGATCTCATTACACATGTAAGAAAATAAGCAAAAATCAGAAGCTAATTGTCCTCAACAGCATCACCAAAGCAACTGTGACCACCAAAAAAGATCTACCATCTTCCAACTGTGCAAGAAAAAGTCACTTTCAACTGCTGCAGGGATACTGAGTATTCTTATGTAAGAATTAATGAATAAATACAGCAGACTACAGCTCTCCTGGTAACTCAAGCCTTGGTGAGATAAGTAATCCCTGGAAAAACTACCAACACTAACAACCCAACAGTTTAACACCAGAAACTCCCTACAAAAAATTGTACTGGGTGTAAAGAGGGATGCTCAAGAGAAAACTCAGATTTGGAATGGTTCCCCCTCTCCATTTCTGAATTTAAATACTATTCTTTTGGCTCTCACTTAGACTTTTCTCACTAATATAAAAATCATTTTACCACAGCAATCACTAAGATAATTTTGTTTCAATCAGTGTATCATACAGGACGACAGCCCCTATGCCCAGAATTTCATTTAAACTACAGGAACAGACATTTCCACAGATATATCTCCTGTAATTCAGTTTTTATGCTAAAAAATGGCAACTCTATTTATTTCTTCAGCATCTTTGGTCCACAAATGAATGGTTCATGCACACAAGCCTAGGAATATGAAAGCCTCTGGGGGAATCATTTCCTTATGAATGGTGAAACTCACCACTGCACTAAGAATTGGAACAGTCACGGGATGAGAATATCTGCATCCTTAAACAGGATCTGCTGAGCTACTTCAGACACCTCTCATCCCCCAAAGAAAGGAAACAAGAGGTGATTTAATGTGCACACTGAGCCTACCAGCACATCTGAAAACCAAAATACATTCCAAGAATTTTTCAAAACCAAACCAAACATATCCACACCCTGACAGAGAGGCTGAAGGGAACCATGAACACAAAACATCTTTCTACTGCATAATCTCTGTCATGCTATCATGGTAATTTTAGGACACAGACAAGAGAAACGAGAGGAGATGAAAAACTTGCAGCCATTAGGCTTCCTCAGTGCCACGGAGCCGTGTAAAAATGGTTTCTTTACACATAATAAATCACCTGAAACACCTCAGGTTGGACATCACTTTGGTGCATTAACTGCTTTTCTAAAAATACCATTTCTGTCCTTCCAGGATTTATTTTGCAAATCCCACCAAAGGTGAGATTTGATCTCAGTACCACAGTAAATCACTTCACCAGGTGAAGAGGGATGGATCCTTTACTTCATTAGCCTGAAGCCAGGCTTAAAATTAAACCACTGAAGGTCAAATCCCTCCCCTGCAGAGGCTGCTGCAGTGACCAGGCGTTCTGAACTAGCTGGGATTGTGTCTGGAGAGATCCTTGTTTCTCATCCCCAGAGACCGTGAGTGCAACGCAGCAAGACTTTTACACGCAGCCACATGATGGAGCTGCAACTCAGCTTAATTTTATTAAACTGGCTTAAGAGCCTTTTGGAGCATAAAATAATTGAAGAATCAACTCTTCACAGTTTTCATAATCTCTGATTAACCTTGTATTCTATGACTTTATATTTGTATTAAAAAAAGGTATTTATCACACACTTGTATTTCAAGCAAAACATCTGTAGCACTGAATACAGGTAAACTACTCACCTGATGGGCATCCAGATCAATAATTGTGGCTCTAGACACTCCTGGTACTCTCTCAAATAAGAACTGGATTTATAAGCAAGGAAAAACATGGAGAAACTTATGAAGTTAGGTGACAGATTGAACTGGAGGCTCGAAGATTGCACAGTACATGACTGCTGTAATTTGAATGTAGGGCACATCTATTTGTTTCAGCCATAAAATAAACAGAGACGGGATTCTCATACATTTAATTACAACATCTCATTATCTGACATAAAAAGACAATTTTCGTTAAAATAAAAACCCTATATATTTCCACCAGATAAAACAGAGAGACCAGGCCCACCCAGGGATCACAGAGCTGATGGTGGCATTGGTGCTGCCAGAGGCTGGAGTGGAACCAGTGACAGCATCCAACTGCAACAGCCTAAAATTCACTGCTTTGGAAAAGCTGCTGTAAGGACTGCATGCCTTAGAGCCACTTCTAGTGACAGAATTAATTTCTTACTCTGTCTGGGAAGAAAAAAATGGTTTTTACTTCTTTGAGTCTTAACTTTGCTAAGTTACTGTCTTTAAAATAGACATGGTAAAACCCGAAGATTTTGTACAAACTGTCACCCACTATAATTTCTCAATCTGTATTTTAATGGCAGATGAAAAAAGAACACTGTGGATTACTTTTCTGCAAATTACCACGTACAGAAATTAGGATGTTATGTCACATGGTGTGCTGCAATCATTAGAGCTCTTTAATGTTTGATTATTACTGATACTTTATAAATATTCTAGTATACAAATATACCACAGCTCATTTGATAAAAATAAGCCCTAATTGCAGAAGGCTCTTACTTCAGCCATTCAACAGCTAAATACCAAATGTATTCATTCCCATTTGGTGACTATTTTGGAGTCACTCACATTTTTATTCATGAATCTGAACCAGTCTGAGCCCTGCATGGTGCAGCAGATTCGGAGAGGGGATTTTTGTCTCTGCATTTGTCTTGCCTGTAACCACTGAAACCAATGTGCAATGTCCAGGTTCACCTGCAAGGCCAGGTGATTATCACTGAGAATATTAGAAATCCATCTGGTTTAATTGGAGTGGTTTTTGCAAGACAACATTATCAATGCAATTATAGTGGTGCACATTTACATTGATAATTCTGACCCCTGCAGCTCTTCCCTTCCACTTTACAACACTGCATATTCCTATTCCTACCCATCTGGAGATTGCTTCATTTTCTCCAATTAGGATGTAAATTAGTTCTTAGGGATTTATGTGGATTTCTCCTCCATTTGCACAAACAGCAGAAAACAGTGGTTTAAGAGTAGTTCTTACCTTGATAGCCAGTGTGATGTCAGCATATGCACAAAATCCTCCCCCTTTGTCACTGGAGCAGTGATGAAAACCACCCCCTGAACAGGAAAATGGTGAAGGGATGAAAAGCCACATACTAAAGAAAAGCCAGATACTAAAAACATTGATGGGCTTTGCAAAGAGATGTAAAAGAAAATCAGATGTTTTTAACACACCATTTAAGGTATCACTGAATTTGTACTCACCCACGTTGATGGCCCAGCCTCTATCCACAGCAAGCTTTCCAGCCTTAAAAAAAAAATTTACAGTTGGAATTCCATAAATGAATGAGGCAACACTTAACAGTGTCTGCTTCCACCCCAAATCACTCCTGGCATTCCAACATGCCCCTGGAATTTTTGGATCTTTTGCCAGTGAAGGTCATTCTGAACCAGATCCCTGAGTACAACCCTTACAAAACTACCCCCAGCACAAGGAGCCAAAAGAATATCTGCTATGTCATCTGTATTTCCTTCTCTGGCAGCTGGAAAAGGGAAAGTGCAGTGCTGGGAAGAGTGAAAAATGAGGAAGAAGCTCCTGATGCCCTTCCTGTTCATGTACAAAGAGAGGAATGTAAGTTCAAAATCCTGGAACACAGACACAAAAACCCCACAGTTCCAGCCAGGGATGGGGCCAGACAAGTGCTCCACTATGAAGTGTCCTGGGACTTTTCATTTTTTCAATGATAGAACATGCAGGGTATAGAATATTATTGATCTTTTCCCCTGCAGTACAGGAAAAATGTGCCTGTATCTCCCCTTGGAACTCAAATGACGTTCAGGGAAGGGAAAGTATTAACAGAGGAGTGATACACAAGGCTTAAATGATGGAATTTTAACTGAAAACCTGATTATTTTGGCCAGAAAGAGCCAAAAAAGTGTTTAAGTGTGGCATTCCTTAACTGCCCTGTTAAAAATAATGAAGATATTACTAATTACAAGTAAAAAAAAAAAAAAAAAGAGGGAAAAAATTTTAAAATTAATTTTTTTTTTTGTCCATGGTCATGGAAAGAACAAATTACACATCATATACAAAANAAAAAAAAAATTACTAATAAAAAAAAAAAAAAAAAAAAAAAAGAGGGAAAATATTTTAAAATTGATCTTTTCTTTTGTCCATGGTCATGGAAAGAACAAATTACACATCATATACAAAATGAAGTTTGGACAGTTATGAAGTCTATGTAACCAATATTTACATTTGAACAGTTTTAATTCAGTACTAGGACAACTATTGGGATGGTAAACATGATCCTGCTATGATCATGCCAACTTACACAAATTACATCTTGGGAAGAGATTGAAATTTCTGAACTATAAAACCCATTAAGTCCCAGGGAGAACACATTATCTGCGATTTATCACACTTCCTAGGGATTCCTCACCAAAACCCAATCTTCCCATATTGCTAAAATATCATTAAAAAGTAGAGAAACTCAACAGGAATTTTTGTAATAAACAGGCCTATCAGGAATAGCAGAAAATTGCACTTCTGACTTGTACTGTACAAATTTTATTGTCTGATGAATCAAAATTGCTTTTAAAGTACGTACTTATTTCCCCATAAAGAAAAAGAAAAGGTACAAATGACAGCACATGGCCTCAAGAGGAATCCCAAAGTGCCCAGGAGTGGTATCCTAGCACTTACCTAGTCCCAAGAACAAGTAACCATCCATCTCTTCCCCTACAGTTTCAAGGTCATTTGTTAAATAAATGCTTTAAAAAAGCTTCTAGAGTGTGGATTTTGAAACCTCCTATTCCTAGAATTTGCCTGTACTTGAATGTTGTTTAAAGCAATCTCAGTTTCTGAATTTGCCCAAGAGCTGCCACATCTCTCCCTGCTTGCCCAGGCTCCCCCTCAGTGTCTCTTCTGCAGGGTACAGACCATGAACCCAGTGATGTCCTTCCCTTGCAGGTGCCAACAACAGCCAACTGTGCTCACGTTCAGGACTCTGCACTAGCCCACCTCCCTCCCCAGGCCTCCACAATCTCCAGGATTTACAGTGCTTGATCAACAAATTTAAATACTACAAAAGTGGATCAAGAGCACCTTACCATTATTGTTCCTCCTGTCTGGGTTCGTAGAGGTTTCAGAACTTTTCTCTGAACAACAAAATTGGGAAGAAAGGCAACTGGTGGAATTTCTGTGATTGTAGCCACAACAAATGACCACTGCAACAGGGAAAAAGAGAGTTCCAATTAATGTAGTCTGGTTTAATGGTGACACTTAGCTCTCTCATTAGTTGTTATTTACTGAAAAGGTGCTCACAGGTCCTTAGGAAGATTTTTAGTATTTTTAGACGGAAACCACACCAGTTCTTATTAGCAACCTCCAGACAGGTTCATCCTCAAGTTTTTAACTATGAGAATCATCACTTTCCAGATTTTAGTATCAAACACTATTAAATCAGCAATTTTTCAGGAAGGTAGTATTTCAGAAAATGTAATATCCCTCAGATTGGGAGAAGAATTGTAAAATGTCCTTCAGCTACACATGATGTATTGTTCAAACCTAGAATATCTATTCCTGTGTGGAATCAAAAGGACATACCAAGGAGAAAACAAACACAAACAAACAGACAACTGAACTAAGAAGTTCAAACACTTAAGTGAACACACAGTGCAAACTTTAGCACAGAGAACTGATTAAAATTTATTTAGCATATTAAACACTTCTGGAAAATGTTTCAAGGAAACATTTTGTTCAAAAGTCTTCAAGGTTAGAACACAAAATATTTGCAATATGCAAATGCTTTTTTTGTGAACACATTGATTACTTCAAAGAACTTCCACTAACACTGCTACCAGTGATAACACTGCTAAATATATTTCAAAGCCTAAGTCACAACCAAGAATATACTTGTCCAACCAGTACTGAAACATTGAGGGACCAAGGATTACAACTTGCCACCCTGTACAAAGACTCTGAACAGATCCTATTTTCTGCAACATTAGGAACTGTAATGAGACTGAGGGCATTGGCTGCCCCATCACTGAGCTGTTCACAGCTGGCAGGATGTACGAGTGGGCAATTTGAACCACAGACAATCACATCTCCATCTCAGGGTCCTTTGATGCTCAAAATAACTTCCCAGTTATCAGCATTTCCATTACCAGGTACTACTGGGTGGGGTGAAGGGCTGGCATTGCTCATGAAGTGCCTAACTGTATTTTACCAACAGTTCATTTCAAACTCTCACTGCTTTTATATTTGCAAGACATTATTCTGTTACCATATTATCAGCTGTCCATCACAAGGTGCTTTAATTATTTTTTAGTACAGTCAATCTTGATAAAGTCCCTTTGCAAGACATTTTAGCCTTTGAACAAGCACATTATTAAAAACTATATTCAATGCTGTTGTTCTGAAATGGAAATGAAAAGGTCACATTTGGATAAAAAATAAATTTGACCTCAAATGTGAACGATAATCACACAGGAAGTTTTAATGAAATTTAAAGTAAAATTAATGTCAACAGGGAGAAGTGGGAGCAATAATGACTCAAACAATTACGTAGCTGCAGGTTTTCAGGCGGAGGTGAGAAATCCAGGTGTGGTGGGAGTTTTGGCTCCCAGGCTTGCTGGGCACAGCTGGGGCCATTCCCATTGCCACTCACTGCTCCACTCTTGGGCTGTCCTGGGGTTAGTAACTCCCAGCAGATGGGGGAAGTCACCAACTGGGAGCAAAGTCTGGGGGTTCAAGAAGGCAGCTACAGATGAAGGAAAATGCTTCTCCACGTAGTAATTGAGAAATCTGTGGAATGGTTCATGGTTTTTCCTTCAGCGTGCTGGTTTTGTTTTCCAGCATTTCCCACAATAAATTCCCAGACCAGCGGCATCCTCAGCATTTGCATTTCAGTGTTTGTTCACATATGTTACCATAGAACTCATAAACAAAAAGGGAAAGACACACTCTGAAACTGGCTCTAACCTCATTGCCTACCTCCTTCCAAAAGTTCAGAATGCTGACATGCAGGAAATTCATTATTTTACATAACACTAGGAAAAGGCAGCAAGTGGAAAAGTACTGCAAGCAAACTACCCACAGTCCTGTCATTACCTTACAAGACCTGAATTCTTCAAAGGAATAACTGAGGGGGAATCACCTCAATTCAAAGGCCAAACTTTGTTTTAAGGACTGAGCAGGGAAACAGAGAGACCCTTCCTGCCAACACAGAACTGATTTCCAGTAGCTGATGTACTTTGTGCACACCTTTTTGTTTCCCTTCACCCAATGCTGGCCTCTTCACCTGCTGCTACGACACCAGACACCAAACACCACCTACTCTTGCAAGTGTAGGGAATTTTCTACCAAATTCATGCTCAGATTTTAAATGAACACTCCAGTGATCCATTATTTGAGGAGACCTGGGCATTCTGAGAAAGGCAAGCAACTTAGTTGTCTTCAGAGCTGATCTAATATAAAACTGTACCATTTATACGTATTTGTCTGGATTTAAAAGAAAAATAGCACAGTAGACTTTGGGTAAGGCAATAAAGAGCTTTCACAGGGCTTTTTCATGTCTAGGACATTATTTTTCCTTTGCAACTAAGCACTTTTATCTTTGCTGCTTGGCAGCAATCTGCTGGCATGACCAATACAACACCTTCCAGTTTCTACACTTGCAGGAAATATTCTCTCAAGAAAAGGAGGAGAGGAGATACCCAGTTAATCCCATCTGAATACACACAACAGTGCTGGGCTTGACCACCAAGACACAAGTTATACAGACAACTCCCGGTCAAGCCATCCCATAGGTACTAAAAATATTATGGCATTCCAAACTGAGCTATGCACATTAAACCCTGCTTCAAAGAAGTGATTCAGTAAAAAGAGGTGGGTGGTTCTATGGAATTAAAAGTTCAATATCAAGAATAGCTGCAATAATATCAAATCTAATGATGCATGAAATTGCATGTAACTTCATAGCACACAATGAAAAAGCACAAGAGAACTCAGAAAAGCAGTTAAGAGTGAAAAAGTTCATGCAAATAACAGATCTCTTATACAGAAAAATAAAACATTCCAGAAATAGCAATCCAAGGACTCTACCACTGTGGAAGGGCATAGGTGACTCAAAATAACTTCTTCTGAATTATGAAATGGAAGATTTCTTTTCTCTTACAAATCCCTTCTCTGCCCTCCAAGCAAAGTAAAAGCAATGTCACCTGCACTCATCTACTACCCAATTCCACCCACAGATGACTGGATGTATATTCAGAAGCAGAGATCTCACGTGTTTATGTTTTAGTTACACTGAAATTTAACAAACGGATGTTTCATTTAGAAATATGCAAGGCATGCTCTTCATCCCCCCTGCAGTCCTGTATGAGCTGGCTCTGCAAACCTTCACACACACACATAATGTGCTTGGTTATGCCCTTACACTGCTCTTTCAACTCTCTCCATATTCCACTGATACAGGCAGTGTCTGAATATGAAGCCAATCCTTCCTCCCCCAACAGACTGACCACAGAATCCCTATACAGATGCTCTGTCAAGATTACATACCCACAAACCCCATAAAGCAACCCCTGCATTAGAAAACATCCAATAAAGTACCCCGTGTTAGTGGTTTCCATTGTATTTCTCATTTCAGAACTGTCTTTTACCAGAGTGCATCAAAGCTTACACTGCTCAACATTAAAACCCTGGCACTAACAAGAATCTGACATCTCAGACATTCCAATTTTCCCTATGTTTAACTTGCCTGAAATATCGTTTCAGGTCACCTATTTCACATAGCAGATCCTCCTTCCCCTGCCTAATATTTCTGTGGTTTTCCTTCAGTATTCTCAGTAACAACATTATCAGTGTGATCAACATACACCATTCTGTATCTGTAGAGCTGATTGATAACAACTCCACAAGATACCCACTGCCTTTGACATTTGCTCTGGACAGTTTGCTGGAAAAACAATGAAGAGGTACAGCACCTTTAATTTATTAAGGTAGCGCCTGGTGTGAACAACCAAGAGATCTTCGTCAGTCGCCTCCCGTGCCTGCACAATCAAGTCATCTGCAATTAGTTTTTCTTCTGCAACAGGAGAGAAATAACAATTGGCATGGTACAGCACTGCTTAGCTCCCCATGTCCTCCCTCCAAACACTCTGCTCCGACCTCAGTGTGGTAACTTCCTCTGTCATGTTTACTTTAGGTTGCTCAGGGTTTGTAAGTTTTCCAAACACAGCCCCTCTCATCAGAGGTAAGCTGTTCGGGTAGTGTGTACTTGAGAAATACTGTGTACAGAAAGTTTTCAGAGTGTGCTAAGATCATGAGAAGTTCTTGTCTAAACTGAAAGGGCAGACAGGTAATGACAGAGGATTACACACTGGAATCACACAGCTCCTCACAGTTTAGGGCTTGGTACACTGGGGAAATCTTGGTGCTTGTACCATCAAATATCCACCATTATTTTAACATGCTTTAAGAAATCCCACAGTTTATACTAGGATTTAATCCTCTAAATCACAGAAGAACAAAGTAATAAATCAAAATTCAAAACAAAGTAATAGCTTAGATGTTCATGGAAGCAAACAAGCTTAATTAGGATATTTCTATCACCCCCTACCTCAATTTAATTTCAAGAAAAAACAACAAGGAGCCATTAGGTCTTTCCCTTAGAGACCAAAAGATTATTTAAAAACTTAGTTTTATACGAGCAAGTTACTCCAAGAATTCAGAATGAGTGCATATGATCACTACAAACAACAATTACAAGGAATCCCGCTGATCTTCCCAGGCAAATTTTGATATTTAATTGCTACACAGCTGTAGCCTTCTAAGCCTGTATCTCTTCTTAAATTTTATACTCAGAGGAGAAAGAAAACAACTCGGAAATGTGAGAGATTTTGCTCTGAAGTGTTATACAAGAACAGCACCTGCAACAACATTTGTTTTGGCAAGCTTCTGTTTCTCCTGACTGAGGCTTGAGGAACATTTCATTCATACACCGGTGTCAAACAGAGCCAAACTGCTGCCAGCTTCCTTGTCCAGGAGGAAGGTGCTCTGGGAAAGATGTTCACTGCTGATTTGCTCAGTGATAAGGCACAGGAGAAGTCAGCTGTTGCCAGGAATTGCTACAGAGCCAGAGCAAACCAAGTGCTCTGGGGTATCCTGGGGCTTCTTCCTCCTTTCAAAGCAAGGACAGTAAAACAATTGGGAAAGCTAATTTTCTGTGAAGCCTGAGACACTTCAGAGTAGACATGTCACACAGAAAAGAGCTGCAGGAAAAGGCTTTACACAGAAGAAACAGAAAGGCAAAGGTTCTGATTAATTAAGAAAACTGTCATGCAACCCAAGACTAAATTATTTAAGGTTGTTAGAGAAAAAAGCCAAAACTCAGCTACTAAGTGTGTTAGTGTTAGAATTCACTTGACCTCAGTTAAAAGAACACAAGTCAGCCTGCAGTGGGAAGGGCAATCCTGAACTGCAAAGGATCATCAGCTGAAGGAGTCATAAGGACCACATAAAGGGAAGAGGCCTGGCTTTGGGATAACCAATAGCCTTTGTCTTGGCAAGAGAAAAAGCATTTTTTTTCTTACCCTTGATTAGCAAGCTCATGCTTTAAATGAAGAGATGCTAAGATTTCACAGGCCCTAATCCTGCCCCTGGTTCTTACATTTGTATCTCCTTAATGCATTTCTACCTGTATCCTCCAATTGGTTTAAACAGCAATAATTAGAACCATCATAAAAAGCTCTGCCTGTACCAGAGGGGCCTCAAAGCTCTTTCCAAACATCATCACAGCAACAGGATGAGGCTGCTAAAGAATGGACTGAAGTGCTAAAGCTGCACTTCTCTCTCAGCCTGAGAAGCCCTGTGTGCAGTCCAAGTTGAGTAACTAAGTTACACCTGCAGCAAACTGTCATTAACACCTGGAATTTCACCAGCCACAGGAATGCTCCAGTTCCTGCTACACCAGGTGTAAAGTCAGGGAAGTACAAGTCCACAGGAAGCCACACACTGCAATTCAGGTCTAGTAAGCCCAACATAAGTCTGCACTAACCACATCATTTTCTTTAGGTTTTGTGCAAATGTTGGCTTAAGAAGCACCTTCTGTTATTTTACCTTTCAAGAAATTGATGACTTTCCCCCATTTCCCCGCATCAAAGGGATGCAGTTTCTCAAGTCCCATGAAGGTGATGTTGTAGTCTGGGGAATACACGATGGGCCAGCATCCCGATGGGGGGTCTTCGTACAGCTCTGTCCTGTGGGGCCTTGGCAAGCAAACACACACCAGTCAGCACTTCAGCAACCACTCACCAGGGACAGTGTTTTACAGTGAAGCCCAAACTACAACTTAAGTCCTTACTAACACTGATTTTGTAATTCGTGAAGATGGTATTTCAAACAGAAAAAATGGAAACATTTGGTTCTCTCCCCTTGTCTTTCCAAGTGCACCGATCAGCACCTCTACTTTCAAGGGTGCACCCAGTTTGCAGACAGCATAACCTTCAATACCTGCACGACTAGACTCCTATTTCAAAGTCTGTATCAAAACACAAACCACGATGCTTCTGACAACAGAAGCTCCAAAAGATTTCTAGGATCCTTTCCTAGAAAGCAACAAACTATTTTGTGAGCAAACAAATGAGGCTTGGGTTTTATTTGCATAGCATAGAACCAGAGGACATACTCTTAACTCCAGGTGCCGTACCTGTAACCCTTAACCAACTTTCATTAGCCCCTCCTCCAAATTATTGTATTTTTCCAACACCAGGAGAGACAGCACAGCCAGTTCCCAGCCCTCCTTCACAAGCCATTCACAAACCCGGCAATGCTGTGCTCTGTTTACAAACACAAACACCAATTGTTTGTGGACACCTGTGTGCACACGTGGGTCAGCAGGCCAAGCCAAGGCTGAGCGGAGATTCTGTGTCCACACTCAGCCTATTCCACCATCTATGGGTTGCCTTCTGTGCCCCAAACTCCACATCACTGAGTCATGTCGAGACCTCTCTTGCTCCCCGAAATTTAAAGTTTGGAAAAGGCTTTGCAACATACTGTGCAAGACACAAGAGTCTTTTGTCAGGTGAACAATACAAACAGAAAACCCCTTATTTCCAGTCTAAACATGCTCAAAAAAATACCCTTTTAAAACCCTGTTAGAAGCAAACCAAACGAAACACAAGGACAATGGAGGTTTTTCACCAGAGCTCGCAGCCCGGTGCCCACGCAGCACCCACAGAGCGAGCCAGGGCCCCCCGTGCCCTTCCCTCGGCGCTCCCCGCGATGCAAGGCGGGCTGTGGGGACGGTGCTGCGACACCCCCGGCCCTGACAGAGGGGCCCGAGGCCTCGGCCCTGCGGGGGCTGCAACACACGGCCGTTTCTCCGGGGCCCGGGGTGCTCCCGGCGGGACACACCGCGTTCCCAGCGGGACACCCCATTCCCAGCGGGACNCACCGGCTTACACACGGGGATCTGCGCCACGGACGGCCTAATGCAGCCTCAAACGCAGAAGGCGTTTGTAAAGGGAACTGAGAAGTCGCAGGACAAGCCGCTGATGTAGTGTTGGGGGAGTTAGGAAAACTCAACGTCAAAGGGCCTCAAGGGGATGCCGCACTAACGGTATCTTTGGATAGGAAAACAGGAGCCTCCCTCGTTATAAAATAAAATTAACAGTTGATACCAGTCGGTCCTAGTAGGTCTGCAGCAAAATGAGGAAAACAAAGGTGAAATAGTGATCTCACCTAACAGCAGCAGAACTGTTGCTGATTTTGACAGGTCAGGATTCACCCCAGGGGCAGCATCACTGAATTCAGGCACACAAGAAAAATAAGCTAGTTTCAAGTCAAAAGCCAATTTCTAAGCGTAGTTAACTAATCCTGCTTGAATATATACAAAAAGCATTTCTTACACAGTTGTACAGCTAAATCAATAATATCATGAAAAACAGTCCATCAATAGGACCAGTATCTATCAACGCTGGGATAAATGCCCAGAAGCACTCTTTTCTCTGGAGGAGTAATGTCTCTTTATGAGAGTCCCTGATAAATGTCTTTCTTCATAAAATATGCCGGCTTTGGCTTGGCATTCAGTTTTGATGGATGCCTGGGCTTCACTTTGGTATTTATTTAGCAGCAGGAGACTGTTACACCATGAAAATATTCTATCCCTTTGACATTATCTTTTAATTAACATTTCTTTTGTTCTGGCCCTTTGTGTGCTCACCTCAGTATTCCTCCAGCACATCTACCTTTTCTTTCTTGTTCCTGACTACTTAGTACTTGGAACTTAATTAGTTTTGAGTGTTTGGTTAACGAGCTACAAACATAACATGTTCTTATTTCATTTTCATTTATATTAACTGTTACTTAAATTAAAAATCAACTGCCAGACTAGTTTCCATGTTTCTTGGATGTCATAAATTATTTTGGAATACTTCCAGGGATGGGGACTCCACCCCTGCCCTGGGCAGCCCAATGCTTGACGACTTTTTCCATGAAGAAATTCTTCCTAATATCCATCCTGGACTTTCCCCTGGTCCAGCCTGAGGCCGTTCCCTCTCCTCCTGTCCCTGTTCCCTGGGAGCAGAGCCCGACCCCCCCCGGCTGCCCCCTCCTGTCAGGGAGTTGTGCAGAGCCACAAGGTCCCCCCTGAGCCTCCTTTTCTCCAGGCTGAGCCCCTTTCCCAGCTCCCTCAGCCGCTCCTGGGGCTCCAGACCCTTCCCAGCTCTGTTCCCTTCCCTGGACACGCTCCAGCCCCTCAAGGTCTTTCTTGTCCTGAGGGCCCACTGTAAGAAGTTGTGAAGTTCTGTGATGGTCAAATTAGTTAAACATGATAAATGGTGAAACAGGATAAGGGATTTTCCCTATCAAGAAGTAGTGTAATTATGAGCTAAAGTCAGCGGTAGCAAATTCATGACACAAAGAAAGTTGGGACTGTGGATCACTGACATAACCTCTGGGTTACCTGCCCACAGATGACGCAGTGTGATGCCAAGTTAAGAGCTGATGCAAACTCACGGTATTACTTTAACTTCTTTGAAAATTTCCACTTCCTGCCTGAGGCTGGAGTAGCACAGGAGTTGGGATAACCCCAGCAGATCTGATCAGGCCTGACATGTGCAGCTCTCCTCCTCCGCTGCACGGAGGCAGCTTAGCTCCCTCCAGAGTCTCCCTCCTCTCTTGTCAGACAGCCTGTCCTCTGTAGAGGAAAAAAGCCGTGTGTGAACCAGCTCCTTTTGGTTCGGCTGTGAGATGCTAAATAGGCATCATTAAAGGGCAAGGCACCTTCAAGACTGACACAAAAGCCACGTCACTAATAGTTTGCCTTCAAACCTCTTTGAGTCGAGGCTTTTAAAACAGGTAACATCAAGAAATCTGTCGATAAAATCAGGAATGAAACACTTGTAAAGACACATATAGAAAATGGATTTTTTTATTTACACTGGGATTTACTTTTCCTATAAAAAAATTGAATAGTAACTCATTACATGAATTCCTACACTAATATAATTGGTGTTTTTCAAACAGGAAATAATTTTTTGAGAGCCTGTGCTATTTTAATCTCTTTGATCCTGGGGCCTTTAATCTGCCATGGGGTGAGATGACTGAGATCAGGCATTTTCTTTGGTGGTGTGTTGAAAATGTGAAATTACCAATTCCTGTAATCCAGCAGAGCAGAAAAAGATCTGTGCTTTTTATAGCTCAGAAACTGATACAGCTTTCTTCCCTTGCTCAGAGCCACTGGAAATGTAAGGCCTGAATATTCCTAAAAGATAAGATTTTTTTCCTTACAGTGTTACCTTCACTCCAAGTAGCCTAAGGCCATCTTCCCTCTCTGAATTACACCTAACTGAAATCCTCACTTCTTAACAATTTGGCATGATCCACAAACCACTGCTCTATGCATTCAGCGTTGTGCAGTTTTCAAGATGAGAGATGTGGGCTATTGCAACAGAATTCAGATGATACAAACCTCAGCAAAGGTTTCTCCAAAACACTCTTTAAATATCCATTTCAGATCCACTGGAGGCACTTGGCTCAGTGCCTTGAGCTGACGGCCAGTGGAGGAAGCCATGAGACTCGATTTACTCTCGTACACTGTGAACACCTGCAAGTCAGTATCAAACTGGAGAAAATCGTGTTTAATACAATGAGGTGCTTTCTGAAGCAAAAAAAGTTTTCAAACAAGTGATTCATTTGCAGGTCCCTTCAGAGGTGCAGTCTGCTACTCTGGCTGAACATGAGCACAGGGGGGAAGCACAATTAAGTTAATTAATAATACATTCTCTGCTGCATCAGAATAATATCCAGATTAATTAGTAACCATTCTCCCAGAGCATATTTATAAATGTAAGTATGGTATATAATTTTTGCAATTTCATTGCCAATTACAGACTGAAGTCTGGTACTGTTACCTATCAAACAAGATTGTACATAACATGTACAGTTTTCAATCCTAAGAACAACCAGATTCAGTGAAATTGTTTTCATCTAATAATCAGTGTGGTCAGCTGAGAACATTTAGTTGATATTTGAGCTCTTCTGATTTTTAAGTGCTTTGATAATCTAAGTGATATTTAGTCTGTTTATAATATGCAAGTGGTGAAGTGGATTAGGGTCAAAGAGTTAAAGGCCTTCAGCTGAAATTCCTCACTGGCGCCGTGAGGTAGTCACAGGTTTAGACAGGGATGTCTTGTGATAACCAGATGGGACATTTTATTTGTTCTCAACTATCACGGCACAATTTAGGCACAAATTATCAGATAACTGGCACTCAGACTGGATTAGGCATTTTGAATGAACATGAATGTTTGGAGTTGTTGGTTTTAGCAAACAGGCAGCTGGTGCAATCCAGTTCCTTATGCCTGACATCCCTAACCCAATGCTTACTTTGCTGAAAGCGAGGTGATGATGACGAGGAGACACCATGGTAAAGTGGAGTTGAATAAGGCCACATAGGTTCCCAGATAATAATCCTACACTGCATTGAGCCAAACTGTGGACAGGGAAGGGAGGAACTGAACTATTACATGAAGCATTTCAAAAAAGCTGCACACCTGAAGGATGTTGGGGATATTCAGTGTTTATTCTTAAAGAGTGAAGAACACTCTTCCCAGTCATGGTGATCAAATTCCCTAAGGAACTCCCCAATGGTATTTTTAAATCCACTTTTTAGTCACTTTAAACAACATTTTAAAAATTTCGACTTCATTACTATTGATCCAGAACTGGATGTACTGCTCATAGAAATTAGAAGAAAGAGACAGGATTCTGCCACAGTGCTTGCTCTGCTTTGTGCCCAGGAAACTCTTCAGGAAGCCAGGGATCTATGAAGCGAAGGTAATCCCCAGCAGCAAGAAAAGAAAGTGCCAGAGAAGAGCCTGCATTGGCTCTGAGTAGCTACAGCAGGACTCTGGGGTGTTCTGGTGCATGGCCAGAGAAGCTGTCAGAATCCACCCACAATCTGGTTGTGACACATATTGCTGCATCACACTCCCACATGTGATTTGTGTTTATTTTCCTGAGAGCAAGATAACATTTCTTGGTTGTATTGCAATCAAAATTTCTACTGGTGAAGAACTGTGAGATAGATAGATATATGCATATATTTATATATAACAATAGTAGAGGTGATATCAAGAAATACTTGCTTTTTAGAAAGCCTGACAGCCAGGGATCCTTCATCAATTTCAGATTAAGTTGACCCTTTCTGTTTTCCTCACCGTCTTCCACATGACTAATAAATGAAATTGAAACAAAAGAAAAACATGTTTTTCAAGCATCTCAGGAAAACTCCTCTTAATGTGTAAGGAGCAGCTCATTTGTTGTTTTTATTCCACAGGCAGCTATTTTGACAAAGAGGTTCTGATCACACAGCAGTACTAAACCTCTCTTATTTCTCAGGCTAATGGGCTGCTCATCAGCTGAAGGATGCCAATGACCAGCAATTAGCATCCTTCTCATTTAGGAACCCTGATTACACCAATTCTTGTGTTAGTGCCACATTAAGGGTAGTTTATACAATCTTGATTCGGGGGGTGAGGTGATTTAAAGCAGCAGCAGGGAACAGAAGACTTTCCTTACTTCTCTCAGTGCCAGAAAAATCACCAAAATAACAGGTAAAAGCAGTTCATCTCCCTGCCTGCTCACCTGCTGAGTGTTCCAGGCTTCCATTTCTGCTTCCCCACTCGGCCTTTCATTCTAATCAGTAAAATTCAGGAGAGTATTTGCTGCTTTCTCCAGTTTAATTATTATTTTTTTCTTATGAAGGGATTAATGTCAAAGTGAGTTAAGTTCTGCTGTGACAACCTGGTCTTTTCTACTGCTCCAAGTTAGAATTATTTACCTCTATAAAATCCAGACTGTAATGCCCCAGCCTGCTCCGTGGGTTTAGGGGAAGGTTGTTTGGTTCACTCTCTCCTGATGGGTTGGGAGAGGAGGAGCAGCTCCATCGGGCTTAGTTTCCACCTGGCTTTAAACCATGACAATGAAACATCCAGGGAAAGGGTAATTCTTAACAAAAATAAAAATAAATAAAAAATAAAAATAGAGGGGGTGGCTGAAATATAAAAAGTATGCACTGAAAATTACAAAAGCAAATTCATATACTTTGCATTTCAAAAGATGGAAAGTGCCTTTTTGTGTGACAGTGTTTGTCATACAATATACCTGGTTAGTTTTTATAGTGACAGGCAGAGCCAGATGGCCAATTAAATACCTTGCAGTCACTAACTGAAGGAGTTCATGGGGGTTTATTGTCTGTGGGTGAAAGTCATTAATTTCTCTGGGACAGGAGAGCACTGTAGCAACTCTGCATAAGCACTCTGAGACAGCCCCTGTAACTGTCAGTGCAGATGGAGATCAGAGTTTCTACAGATCTATTCTGCAGTTCAGTGAAGAAGGGAACTGTTCTCGCTTTCTGAGCCACCCTTTGACCACGCGTTTCTTCATCAAGGTCATGACCAAGTTCAAGTTCTTTCAGTGTCAGTGTCTTGTGTCACTGGCTAAATTTGAGGTGCATCTTGACTAATTGTTGTTCTTGATGAGCACATCCAGTGTTGTGATTTCTTGTGCTCTTTCTGATGTCTCTTCAAGTGACTGCACAAGTGCTTCGCTGTGATGCCACAGCTGACTTACTTCATGGCATCGAAATGGTATCCACTGATAAGGACAGCAGAACAGAACAGCATTTCACTCTGAAAAGGACAGTAGAACAGACCAGCATAGCTTTGGAGAAATAGATAAAGGTGTAACTTAGACAAACAGAAGTCATTCAAAACACAAGCAGGACACCAGCTCAGCTCTGCAAGGCTGACCAAGCAGAAGTTTATGCAAAACAATGATACTGTGCTTACTCAAAAGTGAGGGTCAAGGAACAGCCCCCTAAAAAGGATGTTGAAGACAGACCCCAAAGAACCACGTAAGAACTTCCAATAAGGGGTATGACTATGTAAAATAAAATAATACATATGCATCAAATAAGCGGGCAGAACTAATGAATATGTAATCTGTGTGTGTGATAAAAGCTCTTTACCCAACATTCAGGGCACTCGATTAGAGAGGGAATCCTCCGAGTGACCAGCGCTGCAATAAACAGTGCCTGCTTTCTGACACACAGTCTGTGTTGGAAAGGTCCTATCTGGTCGCTTTCGCTGTCACCACAAGGAGAGACCTCTGTCCTAAAGATTCACCACTGCAGCTCCAGATTCACACTTCATATTCTGAAGATAAGAGGTGTACTAGTAGGGCATTAAATACATATTTAAAGTTCTAAAAATCCGATAAGTGCACTGGCTTTATTTGTGACAATTGATTGTTTGAAGCCAAGTGGAGTCAGTCTGCCAGTTTGGAGCAGGCCATGGGTCACTCTGCCATTCTAGGGCAGGCCATGGGTCAGTCACTGTTTCCCCTCTAAATCCATGTCCCACGTAAATTGTTTGGGTGGTTTCTAAGGCAGACCTTGGATTTCTGTGCAGCGCTAACAGCAATCCTGCTGACGCAACCCAACAACCCTGCAGGTCCTCCACACAGCCGGAGGTTGCGAGCATGGAGTTGCTGGGGCAGGACAAATGCTCCCAAAGGCAGGGGCTAAAATCAGGTGACCTTTAAGGTCCTTCCAACCCAACCCTTTTGTGATTCCCTGATACTAAATCAGAATTCAAAACAAGTTTACCTTCTGTACCAGATCTCTGGAAATTCAAGCCCTGCAGAAGCAGCATCCTTTAATCTGGAGAAGGTTCTCTCATCTTCATTCTATTTGCAGTGGAGACTTCCTTCCTTTGTATGCTGACAATCTCCAGTGTGCCTGTTCTATCCAGAACAACACATATTGCCATTGCCAAAATGTCTCTCTCTAACCACTAAAGTCAGCCCCAGGCCTGCTGTGAGTCTCTGAGGCAGAACTATGGAAGGACAATCTCTGCCCATCTCATGCTTTTTGGTCAAGTGGCTCAGGTTTCTCTCCTGGTTCCTGTGCCTGATCACTGTTACCAGGAAGACGCTCACCTGTGGCAGCAGACACAGAGTGCTGAGGAAAATGGGATCAGTTAGAACTGCACATTCCCTCTGTATCCCCTGTGAGCTGATGGAGGGGCCAGTGATTCCGGCTCATTAACCCCACGTGAATGAATTGCTTTGAAGATTGGGGAGTTGACTCTTATGCATCCTTGCAGCATAAGTGCAGCCAAACCATTTTCTTCATAAGGGACCCCATCTCTTGATGAGTGAAT
>VZRS01007555.1:0-30083 GCA_013398055.1 Ifrita kowaldi
ACCCCCCGGTACCCCCGGTATCCCCGGCCCTGCAGCCCCCCCTGCGGCCGCCTGGGGGCGCTGTTCCGCCGCCGGGTAGGGATCCATGACTCGGCGCTCGGCAGCGCGGGGTCCTTCGCTCGGTGTTCCTCTCGCCGCCCTGGCCGGGTGGAGGCCGCCCCCAGCCCGCCGTGGAGGCGGATCGATTCTATCGGCGCTCGCCCGCGATCGACGCTTTCGGCTGCGCTCGCGCAGGCGCAGCGCGGCCGCGCCGCCATTGCTGCGCTGTCAGTGCCGGGAGCGGTGGCAGGGAGCGGAGCAGTGAGCTGGCCTTGTCCCACCTGTCCCGGGGAGGCCCTGCCCTGTCTCTGTGTCATTCCGCAGCGCGATGGAGTTCCAGGCCGTGGTGATGGCGGCCGGAGGCGGATCCCGCATGACGGACCTGACCTCCAGCATCCCGAAGCCGCTGCTCCCAGTGGGAAACCGGCCCCTGCTCTGGTACCCGCTGAACCTCCTGGAGCGCGCCGGCTTCGAAGGTGAGGCATGGCGAGGTCTGGGCGTGCTGACCCTGGTGACTGCGGACTGACCCTGATCACTGTCGGCTGACTCTGGTCACTGCGGGCTGTCCCCGGTCACCGCCGCCGCTCCCGTCCGTTCTCCCGCCGTTGTAATGCCCTGTCGCAGGTGCCCTGTTGGACGGGACAGGTCCTGTAGCACATCTCCCCTCTGCGCTGGAGCTGTGCTGTTGGCCCGTGTCACATCCCTTCCTGCCCTCTCGGCTGCGCTCTCTGTGCCTGCACCCTCTACCCCTCTTCTCACCAAGGGCCGAGGATGTCTGAAAGGGGGTTGTAGTGAGGTGTGTGTCGGTCTCTTCTCCCAGGTAATGAGTGACAGCACGAGAGGAAATGGTCTCAAGTTGCACCAGGGGAGGTTTAGATTGGATATTACGAAAATTTTTTTCACTGAAGGGGTTTTAAAGCATTGGAACATATTGCCCAGAGAAGTGGTGGGGTCACCATCCCTGGAAGTGTTCAAAAACCATGAGTATATGACACTTAAGGACGTGGTTTAGTGGTAAACATGGTGGTGGTGCTGGGTTGATGGTTGGACTCGATGATCTTAAAGGTCTTTTTCAACATTAGTGATTCTCTGATTCGAGGCTCTTCCCAACTGTGCTGTCTTTCCCTGGGTTGCTAACCATGAGTCTCTCATGTTTCTTTCTCAGAGTCATTAATGGCAGCAGCGTGAGAAGTGTCAGCTCTCTGGGGGTGGCCCATGGTTTGTTGTTTCAGCCTGGCCTGAAGTTCAGGGTTACTTGCTCTGTCTGAGGCGTTCAGTCTGTGTGGCAGCACAGAGCCAGGTGCTGGGCTTTGGCCAGGACAGGGCAGGGGGCATGGCAGGCTCGTGTTGCTCACCCGTGGGCTTTGTCTCACAGTGGGGCTAAGGTGGTATTTAGTACCTGGTGAGCTTCTTCAGTATCTTCTGAGTTTAGGCTTTTGTTCACCTTTTGAGTGCTGGACCAAATCTTTCAGTGGTGTCCCCCCAGCTTCTTATAAAGCTTCTTCCTGACACCTTTCAAGCCTCTGGTTTTTTTATGTTTGTGTTTGTCTTTTGCATTTCTGCTTCTCTGTTTTGTCTCTGTGATTATCCTGTACTTCATCCTGAGTCTGTGGCTTTTTTCCTGACTGCTGCTTTTTTCTGTGAGGATGCAAAGATCAGGTTATGATTATCCATGTTAGCCTCTTACAATTTCAGTGTGAAGAAACAAAACTAGGAGTAGACTTTGCCTTTATTCTGTTTCATTAGAAAATCCTAAAGAACTTTTGTTCTTTGGATTTGTTTTTTGCTTGTTGTTTGTTGAAATCTGCATTCTGAATGTCTGCCTTCTTTGCCTGTTCTCCTGTCTCTCTTTTTTGTTTTTTTTGCAATACTTTTATCCTGCAATGGAAATTTAAATAGCTAAAAGCTTCTGTGTAATCTGTATTGTGCTTTGTGAGGCTCTTTATTCAGAATTTCCACTTGATGCTCTTGGCCTCTAGTAGCTGCCCCTCTACTCAGCCCCAGTGAGGCTGCATCTGGAGTGCTGTGTCCAGTTCTGGGCTCCTCAGGACAGGAGAGACATGGAGGCCCTGGAGCATGTCCAGGGGAGGGCAACAAAAATGGTGAAGGGTCTGAAGGGTCTGGAGCATCTCTCTTACGAGGAAACGCTGAGGGAGCTGGGCCTGTTCAGCCTTGAGAAGAGACAACTGAGAGGGAACCTCATCAATGCCCATCAGTCTCTGAAGGAAGGGTATCAGGAGGATGGACCAGGCTCTGCTCAGTGGTGCCATGCAATGGTACAAGAGGAAACAGGCAGAAACTGATTCCCAGGAAGTTCCACCTGAACATGAGAACAAACTTCTGCACTGTGCAGGTGACCGAGCACTGGAGCAGGCTGTCCAGAGAAGGTGTGGGATCTCTGTCACTGGAGATATTCCAGAGCCTTCAGGATGCAATCCCCTGCAATGGGATTTGAGATGACCCTGCTTGAGCAGGGAGGTTGGACCAGATGACCCAGTGTGGTCCCTTCCAGCCTGAACCGTGCTGTGACTCTGTGATACTGCTACAGTCAGATCTTTCTCCTTTCTCACACGTAGCTCTTCAGCTTATCTGTCTCCCATGAAAATGTGGGTATGCAGGGTTGTATTCAGTAAGTGTATTCAGCTTCGGTAAGCAAACTGCCACTTTCCTGTTCCTTCCTTGCTTCACCCGCCTGACCAAGCTGTACATTCCTGCATTAAATGATCCAGTGGCACGAATTCTCTCCCTGGATGATTTTTATTAAGTACTACATAAGAATTTAGTTCCTCATACTTGCTTATGTAAGTAAGTAGGTGTTCCATGGGCTGACTCACTGTGTCTCTTTTGCCCAATTGCAAGTGCTTCATCTCTCCTAACACTTAGGAGACTTTTGCCCAGCTAACCATGTACATGCTGAACTGTGTGAGCTTACAGCTTGCACCTGACACCAGTTTCCTCTTCATGAGTTAATTCTTTGCCTAAATCAAGGTGTGCTTTCAGTCCCTTTCTCTAGGTTCTTCATCCTCTTTTGAATCCACATTGGCATCCAGTATGGCAGTGGGAGAGCAGCAATATCTCTGGCACCAAACTGCCACACAATGCCCATGTTTACAGTTCCTTCCTCTTTTCTCTTAATAGATTCAAGATGAGTTTTGATTGATGCAGAATTATTCTTGATGTGTTTTCATCTTGCCTATACTATTATTATCATTATTATTTATCATTTCCCATACTTTTCTGTTAAAATTTCATGTGGAATACAATGTTATAGTGTTAGGGTGTTTTGAGAGGTAGGATATTTTAATTGGAAAGTTTTACTGTTTTTTCCTCCCCTTCTTGAGACTGGGGGAAAAGGTTGCTTGTCATTTTGCTTCCTCAATCTTTTCTTCTGCTCTCACATTCTTAATTTTGGAGAATACGCTTCCATGTCACTGTTGATTTCCTTCAAATATGCATTTATCCTTTTTCTTTTGTAGATGGAATGAGTTTGTTGCTCATATATTACTCCACTTTCTTGCCAAGCTGATGCTGAGAAATAGTTTAACCATTGTATTGTAATAGTGTGGTTGGTGGTGGTGTCCACAGAGGATTACACAGGATCGGGGCGGCAAAAGACAAAGCTCTGAAGTGTTGGTGACATGAACACGGGGTCTCATTGGTCTGTTTGAGGACATATGGTTTGAGGTTGCTGGTTATTGATAGAAGAAGTGTCTGTTCTGTCTTGCTAACTCATGCCACACATGCATGTGTCCCTTCCAGTGACAATCTCCACCCAGCAAAGCAGGGGAGATTGTTTTCATGTTCATTAGGAGTTTAATTATTTTTGTGCAAAGTTACTGTTGCCAAAAGAGCTTGGCTGAGTGGAGAACTCAGTTATGTTACTCAAGCCTTTTGACAGTTCCATCAGCCTTTCTAAATAAGAAAGTGGGTGTATTCTATTTGTGATGAATATTATTTAGATTTTTTTCTGCTGGTCTCATCTCACTTTCCTTTATCCTAGAGGTCATTGTGATTACAAGGAAGGAAATCCAAAAGATGTTAAACTTGGACACAAAAATGAAGCTTGATTTTGTGTGCATCAGTGACAACATGGACATGGGTACAGCAGATTCACTGAGGCATATTCACCAGAAAATTAAGGTATTACTGTCTTCTATTAAACTTGGCTAGAAGTTACTTGTTTATAATACTTTTTTGTGTGTGTTGTAAGAAGTGTCCTGTGTAATGATATTGGGCATAACTGAATTTCCTGATCTTCAAAAGAGCTGGATTTTGTAAAGGTCACCTCACGGGGGAACTCACACAAAGACTCTGGGTGGCTGGAATTGACAGCTGGGAAGGCTGGAGCCTATCGAGGCTGGGCTCTGGCTGCTTCTTAGGCAGTGTTAGCTTTCTGGCAAGTAATTAAAAGGTTGTATTTGTTTTTATGATTTTTTGATACAATGTGTGATAGTCGTTGTCCACATAGTGCTTGGGGAAGTAGCCCTGCACAAACATTCTTTGTCTTAGGCAATGCAGTGATGCTCAAGAAAGTTTGTGTTCACTCTCGGCCCTGCCACAGGCATGCCTGCACTGTGGGGTCAGTGACTTTTGCTGGGCTTCAGTTTTCTGCTTTTCATCTGCTTTTGCTGGCTTGGTCTTACAGTAAGCTCTTCAATAAACAGTGCCCAGATGTGATAAAGGGCTGCTGTTCGAATAAAACCAACAGTTTATAGAATTTTAATTTCCAGCTGCATAATTAAAACACTCCCATGTAAGGCAGAAATGCTGCTCAGAGCTCTTGCTGTGATCTGGGACAGAATTTTGTTTTTGTTGTTGTCATAGGCTTAATCTTAGGATTTGTTCCCTGTCTGTTTAGGCCGTTTTAGCCAAATTGCCTGTTTAAATAAATGTTGCAACAGAACATCAATGACTGCCTAAGTCCTGAGGTTTCTTTTTGAAGCTCTTTTTGATGCTAATAAACTTCAGTGTTACAGGCTGCATACTCCTGAGAGAAAGACTTCAGTTGAGACAAGGTGAAACTTCCAAGGCTAACACAGATGTGTAGGTGGCACAAGAAGACAGATCCTGCAAGGGATTAATGCACAGATTAGAATATTTAGAGGGTGAAGAGAATACGTAACAAAGAAAATGAAAATTAACAAAATCAGTTTAACTGAACTGCATGTTTCTGTCATGTGGAGAATCACGTTTTGTCATAACTCTGGTTGGCAGTATTTTCTGAATACATGCATGCAATAAGGAAGTATCTGCACTGCAAATTGGGACCCTGACCTTACAGTTTTATTGCCTGATCAGTGACGAGTCCATCTGTTGGGGTGTCCCTCTTTTTGGTAATCCAGGCAGGTCTGCTTAGGGGCCCTGGGAGACAACAAGTAGAGCATCTGTGAGTTAGAAAATAGTGTGTCTTCACAGGCGGCAGTGTTGATCTTCTGTTTATTTTCCAGAAAAAAGGCTTAGAGAAGATGTGAGGTATCCTGAAAACCACACAAGTTTTCCTAAGTCAGATACTGCGTATGAACGGCAGCAGCTGCTTCTGCCCTTTTTATTCCATGTCTGCTTGTCTGGGCACAGAGGACAAAGTGGTCTCTTATTTGAAAGAAGCCTGTACTAAGTCCTTGAGCAGATTGCTGCACTGTGTATTTTGGAGTCATTCCTCTAGTAAATGCATACCACTGGTGCACCTCTTACAGGGTATGCCCTCTTCTGTGTGATATAGGTGAGAGAACTCCACAGTAGAGGTAGCTGAAAAGCTGCTGTATGTTGGCTGTGTTTGCGGTGCAGCGCGAGAGTGATCTCGTTGAAGAATGAGTTTCCCTGGTGAAAACAACTGCTTCTTGTGGCCATAGTTTGCTGGCAGGCTTTTTGCAGCCCATGCCAAAAGTCTGATGAGAAGTTTAAACTGGTTGCTGAAACTTAGTTGTCACAAATTGAGTTAATTGCCCACAGACAGAAGAGCAAGTATGCTCAGTGAAAGCGAGGTAACGTGGCACAGTATAGACAACTTGCTTGTGTACAGTGCAAGTGACAGGGAGTAAAGCCAAGATTATAAATGCACAGTAAGAAATATGTCTAAGGGTAGCAGAATTGCTGATCACAAGTTCTGAGATGTGCATAAAGCACTCGAAAGCATAACATTTCATGACTTGCTGCCTTGTCTAGCTTTGACTGAAGGGAGTCTCACTGCTGCTTGCTGTGCCTGCAGTTTTGGGCCTCTTTGTTGTGTTGCACCTTGGTTAATGAAGCTTGATACTTTAGATGTCAAGATTAGACTTACAGAATTGCATTCAGTAGTAGTATGAGAGCACGTACATGCAAAACCTGTAAGGGCTAAGGAAATGTAGTTTCCATTGTTTTCTCTCTTTATGGTGCTGGTGTTTTTGGTGGCAGATAAGACTGACTGTCTTCATTCACAGTAGCAGGCATCTGACTCTGCCAGTCTTACATTTTGCTGGTTGTTCAGAAGTTCATCAGAGCACAGGAAATCCATTAAAGTTTTTATTTGCTGTTTGCCCACTCTGCACACACAGTAATGTTTTTGACATCTTTGCTTCAAAAGTTGATATACTAGATGCAGGTTCTTTGCTCTATTTTAAGTCTTCCTGTTATTTTTGGCTGTCTCACCCTACACCTGATTGACAAGGTAGCAGCTTCATTAGGGTTTTTATGTTCATTACAAGTCTGAATGTATCCTTTTCTTGGATCCTTCATACAATAAAAATATTATGTTAAACTTGATTCTTAAAGGCACCTGCTTGGGAAGCAGTGAACACCAGAAAACTTTTAAGTTTCACTTTGTGGATTCCTAGGCCTGGGTGTCAGTCTGACCTGTTCTTTACCAGTAGTTCTCTAATTGACTTGTGTAGTGGGTTGTTTTGCTTGGTTTTATTAAACATTCAGTTCTGGGATCTGAATAGCAAACATCATTAATTTGTTTGTCCTCACAACTCTACAGCTGAGAACTGAGGCATAATGAAGTGATTTACCTGGGATTATTAAAGAGATTTATACCAGTACTGGAAAGTGGACATCTGTCTCAAATCTCTTACAGTTTCATGCATAAGATAATCTTATGATATTACATACTCTGTGCAATATTACATACTCTGTTTCCCCACCTTGAGAAAGCCAGCAGGACGAGAGATTAAACACAAGTTGAAGCCGTTTTAAATGAAAACAGTGGAGGAAATTTCATTAGAGCTGTAGTTCAGTTTCTGAATTTCCGATGTTGTGGTTTATTCCATGTGTGCTAGACTATGACTTTAAAAAGGTCCTCAATCTGGAAATGTGTCAGTCTGAGTATAAGTGACTGAAAAATCATTTTACAGTGTAGGAGGTAGAAACTTAGGGATTTTTTTGCCTGTGTTTATATTACCAAATAAAAAAATTACAGTTGTCAATGTTTTACACTAAGTGCAGCACTTAAAATTATGTTGTCAGAAAGTAAAAAAGTGGGTGTAGGACTTATTTATTTCTGAAATGTTTTGTTTAATGCAGGGATATGAAAACAGTTTGTTAAAGAACATTGTGACAACTGTTGATCAGATCCCTTAATTGCCCTCCTATGGACCATCCCAGCATTTCCCTTGAATGCAGTTTGTTTCAGGATCCTGCTATGGTCTGTGTATCTTATGACAGCTTTCATGGGTATCATTTTAATGTCCAGTCTTTGGATTTTGATACAATTTTAATATCACTGTCAGTTTTATTCTTTTGGCCCTTTAAATACCTAGTTTTCTGCTCATCCTTTTAAGGACTGCTAATGAATGGCTTTTTAAAATATGAAAATGAAAGTAAAGCTCCAAAGACTTAATTATTTTCTTGTTTATATGTAGGATTAGAAGTGGTAGAACATGGGCTGTAGACTCAGTTGATGGTATAGCAATGCTGCTGTTGAACTGCAGCTTTACCACCACAGGGGTGTTTAGAGGTCTGTGTTTCACCCATTACAGGCATGGGAGGCATGTTGCCTTTGCATGCTTTTCTAGCAGCCTGGAGAATCTGTGTGGGGGAAGAAATAATTTGCTTTCTTAAGAATCAGGTTCTCTAAAAGCTAAACTTCCATTAGGGATGAAAGAGCAAACAATTTGAATGTAAGGAAGGTTTAATCTAGCCTTGGGCATGAACAACTGAATACCTCATCCATAGATGATGAGAAAACACTAATCTTGCTCTGGATTTGTTCTCAAATTTCTTCATACATACTGCTTCAAGATTAGGGGTTTTTAAATGTCATCAATCTTTGGCATTTTTAGTAAAACAAGCTGATTTTGCAGGTGGATACAGCAGGTGCTAGGGTGTAATTTAATAAGTTCCATGATCTTGTTTTTATTTTTATTTAGCATCTTAAGCGTGTTAATTGCCTGGAGCAGTGTGGAAGGGGTTCTGTGTAAGAGATATGGCTTTTCTTTAAAATTATGTCTAATTGCTTTCTTCTCAATAACTATTACTAGTCCTTGTTTCTGGTTTTCATTGGTAAACAGCATTGGCTGGAGCATTCAGATGAGTTGAATCTGAGTAATAGGGAAATCAGTAAAAGTCTTGACAATTTCAGTTGTGAGAGTTTCTCTAGCAAGAGAAGAGATTGAGTGTTGTCTGCTGCAGGCTGTGGTAGCAGATGATGCAGTTTTTTGTAGGCAGCTTGTCTTTCAGTCGTGATTTCTTTTTCATTATTATGGGGAGTAGCCTTTTTAAAAGTGAACTTATTTTGATGTTCCTTGAAATTTTATGTAATTAAATCCCCTGGCTCACTTAGGGAGGTATTAATGTACTGTAGCTGGTATTAATGGACACACTTTTTTCAAGACATATTGTAAAGTCTTCTGGTATGTCCTGTGTGGTTTTTTGCAGTCCAGACATAGGTCTTCATTTATTTGACCTCTACTGCCATTCTTAAAGGCCTTCTCTTGCAGTTCAGTAGATCTCCTTTGGCTGATTCACAGGACCAGTATGCAAAATGTGTGCCATCACCTGCCATGTTATAGCACAGTTATAGCACATAGAGTTTGGCTGGTAACACAGAACTCGTGATTTTGGGGAATAGTCACAAGAAATTTGTAATAGGAGCAAGAAGCCCAAGAGTAAATTGCAATGTCTCAGAATGTACTAGCTGAAATAGTGTGATGGTAAGCAGCCACTTTGCTGGAGGAAGGAAAGATTAATGCAAGACTAGAATGTATCAGGTAAAGTATTTTTTATGTTAGAGATGAGAAATTATTACTATTGCTTAAGGCAATGAGAAGGGGTTGTTTGCCAGGAATACTGAGCAGGTGTGGAGCTCAAATGTATCACATGTGGGACAAACACTAGAGGAAGATATAAGATATTCACAGTGGAGTATAATTTGGTTTAAATTTGTTGAGAGAAAACATAGACTGAAAATTACAGAAAGGTTTTAATCAGAGCAGAATAGGATTGTGAGACAGTTTTCCAGGAGTAAACAAGATAAGAATCCCCTAATTTCCTCCTAGAATGAGAATCTGTTTTCTTGTTGTATTTTTGTTTGCTTTTAAATAAACTTAGTAGGTCGATAGCTGGAATGGCAGGAGGTAAAACTCTGATTCAGGAAACCCCTTTGAGAACTGTATTTCTGTGACCTTCTGCTTGTACCATTCATCAGGCTGCTAAAGCCCTTTTTGCAGATTGTAGATTATTGTTGATGGAAAAAAAATAAATGGCAAGGGGTGTCACTATAATTTACAAATGAGTTCCTCTGAAATTTAGGCATCTCTAATATTTGACCATTTTGTTTCCTGTGCCAAATTTTACCAGACCCACACAGCTGCTGTCTGGCACCACCTCCCAGGCTGGGGCTCTCCAGGCAGCAGGTTGAAAAACCTGGTTAACTCATGAATCTGTGTTTTGGGTGGATTGGGTGTGCCTGGATCAAACATTTGTCTTCACTGAGACTATATTATTTTCATCTTCTATTAAGCATTTCTCTCCCTTGTGTCACTCAACTATACTCCAGACAGTGATTAAAATGTGCTGTTCCAGCAGAGTAACAGCAATGGAACAATTTCATATTTTCCTCCCTTGATGAGCCCTTAGCTATGTTAATGGAAGCCCTGAATAATATGGTGTTGAATTAATCAGCTTGTCTTCTGCTGCTATCACTGGTGAGTGCTTGTGAGAGAAATGTCTCGTCTCAGGTGGTCCACCTGGTTTTCTCAGTTTCAAAAAGTAAGATTACAAAGTAATACAGCTCTTAAAAAACAAAGCAAAACAAACACTAAAAAGCTACCAAAAAGAAGAAGAAAAACCAACTTTCTTTGAACAAATAAACGAAGATTGAAACTCCAGATTCTCTTGGTATGTGCATCTTTGGGATCCATGTTGTGGAAAGTGTGATGTCACAGTGGTGGTCCGTGTGCTGCTGAGGGTCACTGATCCGTGGAGTCTTGGCCAGCATGGCGAAGCGCTCTGCTTCCTCTGCTGAAAAATCTCCTTTCCAAACACATGATGTAAGTAAGCTTGCTGGAACGACTGGAAGATGGAATCTGAATCCTTTTGGTACGACTGAGCAGAGTTTGGTGAGCATGGAAAGAAAAACTTAGGTCCCCATAATATAGAGTTATGTATTTTTTGTACTGTCAGTGGAAATAAAAAACCCAAATTAAATTCATTTGTAAAAGACAAGGTCTCTCTTTATATATTGCAAGACTGAACTAACTGTTGTATTAATCTGTTTTGAAGTAGTAAACAGAATTTCATCATTTTCTTCCAGCACACCTGATAGCAAACATTGTTTACTTAAGTGTTTAAAATTGCAAATAAAAATGCTGTCTTGCTGGTTTTTCTGATTCTGCCTTTCACAATGTTAGTGGGGAAAGCAGATGTATCAGATGGCAGTTCACAGGGTATGTAGCATCTTTTTTCCCCTCTCTGCCTCTTACTGAAAGCTGCCACCACTGAAGGCACTAGGCAGAATTTATTACAGCTTGCATGCCCAAATCCCATTCCCAAAGCACAGCTGACTGTCTTAGTAGAAAGCAGTTACACAGGCAGGTGCTCAGGCTGTGTGGCTGTGGGGAACAATACAGCACTGACTGACTCTGTGCTTGAAGAATGTGTTCAGGACTTTCAGCTGATCATTATTTTTCCTGGCAGGGTAGGAGTTGGAGAATTCAGCAATTGTTGGGGTTGTTTATTTTTTTTATTTTATTTTTTAAATGTTACTCAGCTTTAGAAGACTAGCTAATTAAATTATTTTGCTGTCCAGGTTTAGTATGAATAATGGCTAAAACACCAGAAGTTTGAGTAAGGCAACTAGCTGTGAAGGTTGGATCAAGGATGATTATTAGGGCATTTACTATTCTGCCCTTTGTCAGCTAAAGAGGATGCCTTCCATTATACAGGCCAACAAAACCCTAGGTGTTTTGCAAGAAGAGTCATTGACAGACCTGAGATGCCTGTCAGTTTCAATTGTTGCATCTCCCACTGCATGTCCTTATCCTTTTCATGCTCCTGGGAACTCTAGGCCTGTGCTCATTATGTTAACCAATACCTCTTGTTCCCATGTAGAAGTTAATGGTCAGTGCTTTTCCTGTATTACAGTGTGTGTTTTCATTTAGGCCCTCTGTGGTTTCTGATGAATTACACAAATTCAGCCTATTCTACTTGCAGACACAGCAAGCTCTTTGCACATGTATATAGCTGAAGTAATTTATTTAAAAGCATCCTGGTAAAAATATTTTCCTGGTTTTGTCAGCCACTACTAGTTTTCATTTTTGGGGAGTAAATAGTAGTGTTCATTTTGGTAAATCCTCTTTCATTTTCCCTATTTAAAGTATATACAGCTGCCCTATGTAAATAACTTACTGTGCTTTAACCATGACACTGTGACAGCCGTAATGCCCACAATTGCCATGAAAAGCCTGAACCTTCTGTGAGGGAAGAGCTGTTAAGATCCAAACATGGGGAAAATACACAAGTAGAAATCCCACAGGCTAGAAACAAAGTAAAAAAGGCTGCCAGCGGCAAGGAAGGAATGTTCTTCCAGAAAAATGTCCAGAAAAGGTATCATTGCAGGTGATATTCCTCCCCTGAAAGAGAAAATGGAATTGTTCCAGTCAGACACAACTGTGTGTTAGAGTCTAAGTACCTAGTTCCAGTTATTGGGGTATGTGGGAGGAAGGAGATACTGAATGTCAGCCCGTGGACTTACTGTGCCAGAGAGGGTTTTCCCATATCTGGTTTTGCAGCTTGGTACAGTTGTGTAACATTGATAATAGGAATGTGGTGCTGTGAACAGCACAGGCTATCCCAGAGACCATCACTCTTCTCAGCAGTGGTTTTCTGTCACTGTTTAATTTGGTGAAAGCCATGGTGATGATCAGTGGACTTTAGGATGCCTGGAATTTAATTTTGCATTTTTATCATGCTGTGTTAACTGGGAAACCCAAACAGGTTATCTCATTTTTCCTCGGTGCTGTACTGAAAATGGAAAAGCAAATGTGCATTCATGTTTTCTTGAAGCAAATTTACGTATACTTCTGTAGTATAAATTCAATTAGCTTCTTTGGGAAGTTGGTGAAAATTCTGGATGTAGACTAATAGTGCTGGAAAAAGCAGTGGAGGTCTTGAAGTTTTCATAACATTTTTCTTACAACAGCAGTTGCTGCAGACCAAACACCACTGGAAAAATTGGAGAGGTGCTAGAGGAGAAAATGATACTGTGTGGAAGATAGTTTAGGAATCTACAGTTTATAACAGTGCTTTTACTTACCATGGCATGATTAGCGTTTAGAGGAAAAGAGCTCCAACATTTGAAGAAGGCTGGTGGGGTTTCATGCAGGTGGTTGTAACTCCTGTGCAGGCTGGTGCACAGTAGCAGTGCCACTGAGCTGTCTCACAGAGCCTGTGCTTTGCAGAGTATGTTAGAATTCAGGTTTTCTTTTGAGGCAGAGTTGAAACTGGGCATTGTGTAATTACTTGTTTTGACCTTGGAAAGAGTTTTTTTAAATTTGAGATTGTGCTGATACTAGTTGCAGGATGGCAGAATGATTCTTGAGGACACATGCTGTATATTTTGGTTTTTATTTACTGTCTGGTTTGAGACTGCAAGGAACCATTATGATCCTCTAGTCCGTATGGGAGTTTGCACCCACTAGTTGGGGCTGTTAGCCCCGAAACTTAGGGATGACTTAGTGAAAGTGTTTCTGAAATATAGCAAGACTTTCTTCATCTACTAGAATGTATGAATTGTCTATTACATACCTTGGTATTTTATTCCAGGTTATAATTATTCTCCCTCTTAAACCTCTTTGCATTTTATTCCTATGCTGATCGCTGGTTCCTAGCCCCTGAATCTGGTTATTCCTGCTTTTTGTTGTGCTGCTGAGAGATCTGCAGTCGAGGTGATTGCTGGCTGTGGGCAAAGGCCTTCTTTCCCTTCAATAAGTTGAGCTGGTTGAGCTCCATTAGGACTGCTTTTTATTATTATTGTGTGTATGACTGCAGCACCTGACTGCCTAAGGCTCTGCTTACATTAAGTGTTAAGCCTGGGCTTGAGCTCTGGGCTTTGGCAGCAATTCCTGCTGCGCTGCTGCTGTTGAGGTTGGAGCCTGACTGCTGTGTTCTCCTTTCTGTTCATGTGAGGCAGAGTCCAAGATCAGCTGCACAGCAGGTCTGGTAGTGCTGCCGTCCAGGTAGTTCTGGAAACCTGCCTTCCAGGAATAGGAGTGACGAGGAGAGTGCCATTTGTTTCTGGAGTTCTGCCTGTGGAGAAGGGATCTGTTCGTGCACTGCATTGACTCAGGAGAGAATTTTTCTTGCCATGCTTACCCTCCATGAACTGGCAGATTTGGGGGTCTGGGTTCTAGGGTGCTCCCCTGAGCCTGAGCAGGCCTGGTGCACACTTCTGGATGCACTTAGATGGGAAAAAGCCTCCTCTGTGGCATACTCAGGATCAGGACATAAACCCGGGAGATGACCGTGATCTCAGACAAATGCGAGAGCCTACCAAGATAGGATCAACTGTGTCTGTCCAGTGCCCCAGCATACTGATAGGATGACAATTGTCAGTGTTCTGCAAGTATAAGGGTAGCAGATTTCTTTTATTAAAAAAAAGATAAAAAGACAGCAGATGCTAAAGCCACACCCTGTAGAAGATACAAATAGATACTAGAGCTGTCATCCTGAATTGATGTGAGGTAGATTTGTGAAGTGCATGACAAGTGGAAGGGATAGGCTATTAAAAGGAAGGTAAACAGCTTGTGCTTGATGTGACAGAAAATAGAACCAGTGAAGGAGAGTGATGTGGGTAGAGGAATAAGCTGGGAAAATTACTTTTGGAGTACTGTATGAGTAGGACAAAATTGATTAGTTGAAACCAGAGGAAAAAGTGGATTACAAAGCTAATGTTCCAGACCAGAAGTTTTACAGTTTAATGAGTGTCATAATATCAATGTCCTGCTTTGAAAACATCCTTAATAAGTTTATGAACTTCTGTTCATCTCTAAACTTCTGGGTTTGGTTGCTGAGAACTGTAAATTACTCTTTTCCACCCCACATGTCAGTTTGAGCATAGGTAACAAGACTTCCTTCTGGGAGGAGACAGGATGCCTTCTAGGCTTGAATATCTTTCCTGTTCCTAGCTTATATGTATGTAAATTAAAAAATACTGATTTTGGATGGTAGCTCATGAGATGCAAAGATAACCTAAAATGGTGTTTTCATCGTATGTTCTCATCTGATACAACACACAGGATGAGCCATATGATGGGACTGGGGTTAAGTCTCCTCCCCAGCTTCTGGCATCTTTCTTCCAGCTTTCTTTGAGAAGATAAACGGTGATGCTGACAGGTTACATATGTGAAGGCATTCAAATTGCCTTAAGATATCCTCACCTGATGAATTCAGGGCCATCCAAGAAATTAGAAGAGACTCCCTTGGCTCCCACATTAGACTTTTCTCTTTTCCTTTTTTTTAAAGGAAAAAAGAAGCCTCTAAGAAGCTTCTTTCACACACGTATTAAAAAAAAATAATAATTCTTCCATCCTTTAATGAGGAGAGGTTGCTGCTGGATTTCAGATTGAGGGATATTCTGTGCCTCCACTGTCCTCTATCCACAGAAGAGTTATGAAGGTGCTGGTCTACAGCAAACTTCCTGCTGCAAGGTGAGAGCAGAGTAGGTAAATGCTTCATATCTGTAGTAAAGTACTAAATCATGATTTTCTTCTGAATCTTGCCATCAAGGACATTACAAAAGCAGAGTGGGAATTCCCAGCCAAAGGCGGCCATTTCAGTTGGTAGCTAACAAGATCTTACAGACATCAAAAAATGAATGAGGCTCTCTGCTGCAGTTACAGCAACAGCCATAGAGCTTGAAAGAGGTCACAGGTGTGGAAACTGGAGGTCTCTTAATGGAGACTGAGATAAAAGGGGATTCTCTAAAGCCTTGGATGTAGGTTTCTGATCTGAAGAGCGATGAGTAATGCAATTGCTGGGAGGTATCTTTGGCTTTGCCTGGAGAATGCTAACAAGCGATCAAAACGCTTGCCCACAGCCAAACTGTTTTTTCCCATTCCACTCTTTAGAATAATAAAAAGCATTACACACAAACCCCACTGTTAATGCAACATGTGGGTGAAGTTCCAGGCTATTGTGTATAAAACTCAGTCTTAATTCCAGCAATAATTATAGCTTGTTCCTCTCTCTCTCCCCTGTTGTTTGGTGACACTGCAGGAAGTGATGCAAAGTTCTCTGTTTGTGTATGTATTAACTTAGGTTGAGTATATCTAATCTCTTGATTTTCTTTTCCTGTCAAAGTCTCAGCTATAATACTTTGCAATTGGAAACTTTTAGGATTTAACTTCAGTGTTTTGTCTGTTTTCAGTTCTGTTAGAAGCTGGTTCTACTGCTTGTGGATGTTTTGCTTCTTTTCTGTTTATAATGCAATCTGACATTTGTTTTCCTCTTTCTCTTGAGGCTGATTTTGTTCATATTACAGTTTCCTTGCAACACATGTTTTCTCATTTTCTAGTCTGCTGTTTTTGAGGCCATCAGCAGTTTAGGCGATGAGGTCCTGCCCTTGTCTATACTTGATAGAAAAAGCATAGTAAATACCACTAAAAATCTGTAATTTGTTGCCAGCTGTCTGTGGAAACCTTGACATCTCCTGTTTGATCATAAGGGCTCCGGCAATAATTGCTGAATATAAAAGGGTTTTTAGCATTGCCTTTGTATGCAGGGTGTGAGAAAGTCCAAGCCTTTTTATTTATGCTGGTATATTACACCATATAATTGCATCCATCTTTTGATCTGTGGTATGAATTAGTTCCATTGAAAACATGTTTTCTATTTTTAAATCGGTTGTCTTGATCCGAGTTCTTGAAACAATCTGCTTTTTGGTCTTGTTTTTGTGTATATTTTCCATATTGGGCTGAGTTAATGTAATTGTTGACATATTGGTTTTCAGTGTTTTTTCTTTACTGTTTTCTCTGTTTTGTATAAATCTCTTTGTGTTTTATGTTACACTGTTTTATTTATCCGGATCAGTTGTTTAACTTCTATCATATCTGACCATTTCACAGTTCATAACATTTGATGGTGAAGTGCTGTTAGCCAGTGTTAGAAAGGTAGAGTGGAGATTTGGGGACCTTAGTGCCATGTTTTCATACTTGACTTGACTGAATACTCTGTGTTCAGGGATGGTTGGACTGAAAGCCCAGAGCTCCAAAAATTTACGAAGTCAGTAGGGACGCAGAAAGTTCTTCTTGAAACTCGGATCATGGGTGGGATGTTCTCTGCAGAATCCCACTTTTCTCCACTGATCAGTAGTCTAGTCTCAATTTTTCATTTGAGTGAGTGAATTGCAAATCTGAGGTTAAAAGGGATTGCTAAGGCCCAAGTTAACTCTTCCAAGGAGCATCATATTCTCCTTGTCTTTTCTGTGGCTCTTGTGATGCTCACAAAAACATGAGCTGTGCTACCAGCAGGGCAGGGCTGCTTTCCCTGTGAGTAGCACTGCAGTGTTTTCCTGTGTTCCTCAACCCAAAATAATTTGCTGTTCTCTTAAGCTTGATGACCTTTTCACCTGCTCTGTACAGCAGCTTCTGTGGTAGAACCCTGGTCTGTTATGAGGGCTTCTCTTTGTCATAAAAGTAGAAGAGACAAAATGGCATGTATCAAGTTTGGCAGAGCAGGAAAATGCCAGATATTCCAAGTATTTGTTTCATGCTCCATCCATTAGACGGTCCTCCTTGAGTTAAGACCCTTGGTTTGCCCTGCCCGTGGTTGTAATCGTTGTTGAGAGTGCATTTGTGTGTGCATTTTTTTCCTTTGTAGTCGTTCTGCTTGAGGTGTGTTCTTGCTGGGGTTTTTTTAATCAGTTCATGTTGATTCTTATCATCTGTTTGTATAATAGTTTGGGGTTGATGTAATCATTGTTACATGTATTTCATTAAGAGATGCGTGTGTGTACTTAGGTGTTTGCATAATTCATGAAGTCAAGTATGTTCACATACCCCGTGTTAGCACGTGAGTGCATGTAGTAAGTACGTACTTCTCTTCTTTGTATCAGTGGCTCATTGGGAAAGGTGCACTGCATTTATTTGGCATGTATATATGTAAAAAACCCACATGTTCTACCATTTATTTTCTTTCTTCTACACCCACCCTGAAAACGTAAAGAAAAACACACACTTCTGCTAAGGTTCTAGGATAGTTTATTTTTTCATTCAGCCATTAGTTTATTCGTTCAGGAGTTGTACACTGGAAAAAAAGTGCATCCATTAGACAGTGAGGGCTTTATTTATGAGGGGGGTGGTGTTTCAAAGGGGAGGCTGTCAAGTCCCAAAAGAGCCTTTCATGGTGTATTCTCAGCGTGCTTCTGAGGCCACTGCTCTGCTCATCAGGAGGAGAGGCAGAAATGTGGGCTTTACAGAGCAACTGTGTGTTTCACTGGTCCCTACGCTCACTGACGTTTATTTACATATTGGGAGAGTAAATGGGTAGAACAGATGGCAACCAGACATTTGGTGGTTCTGTTCCCGTATGCTCCTCAGGGGTCTTGCATTCAGTTTTTGCAAAAAGCTTGTCCTATAGTGAGAAGAAAAAACCCAGGAGCCTGGTCAGAACTATGAAATGCTTGTTGGGTTTTTGCACTAGTGACAGATTAAAGCATTTAGTAAAATGTGAAATAATTACAAGGTTTGTTTTGCAAATCCAGATACTGGTTCCTTAGTATAAGACTGTTGGGGTGTCAGTCTCTCTCATTTTATTATTTCTTATTTTCACCACTGGAGCAAATGCATTTAGATTTGAAGCGAGCAATCTCTTCCTTCCACAAAGTGAATTTGAAAAGTACAGGTCTATTTATATGGGTCTTGAATACCTTTTGGCCTTTTCTGTAAATGTTGTAACTCATTTGTGCTCTTGTAAAAACAGAATATCTGAAAATTTTGCAGGATTTTCCAGGATATTTAATATGTGTTTCTTCACAGTTTACAGTTGTGAAGCAGGAGATTTACTTCCATACCGAGTGGAATTTTTTTCTTATTTTCTTTGTACACCCTGGAATGTTGGAGCAGGGCTGCTCCAGAGTGCTGGGCAACGTGCTTTAGTGGTTTGGGTTGTTGGGTTTTTTTCCAATGTGTGCATGTTGGGTTTTTTTAGAGAAGTGCTAATTAAAACACTTTTCCTGGGCAAAACTGTAGCATAAAATACACATTTTGAAAATGAGTTAAAAGGAGTGATGCAAGTCAGGGTTTGAATGTGTAAAATTCTCAACCTGCACATTGTTCCGTCCCGTAAAGCAGCCAGGTGTTTCTCAGTAAAGTGGGGAGAAATCACGTGGAAATTGAAGAGCTTGACCTTTTGCACAGCATGCCAAATCAGCAGCTCCAACAGCTTGTGACATGATGAATTCCAATGCCTTATTGGTAAACACATGAAACTGCCTAGCAGTTATAGTAGGAGAACCTGTCAAATAGTGTAAATACCAGACCTCAGCTAGTCTCAACTATAATGTGGAATCTCCTAGTGTTAGATAAAGTCTGTAAACCAAGCTTCTCTATAATAAACCTTTCTGGAATGAGAGGTCAATCCTGAAATAGTTTGCTTTAAACCAAGATAGTCTTCAAAAGTAAGAGTAGAACTACTGGTCAGTCTTCCATCAATTAATTCAAGTTTTACTAAGTATTGTCTAATGCCCTTCTTATTAAATATTGTCTTTTAAAAAGACAAAACTAGGCAGCCTTGTCACACTGTGGGGAGGCTTAGCATGGGAAGTGGTAGCAGAAAAACTGAAAATGGTAACTGTCAGGAAAGAAACACTGTCTTCTTGAGAGGCCTTTGGAAGGTTGATCATTAACAAAAAGTGGAAATTTGCTACTCTTCTGTAGCCATGCTGCACAAATATTATGTTAGGATTAGTTTAAATGAAGATAATTGCTGAACTTGTAGGTTTTTGGCAGCATATTCCACAACCCACATGAAATACAGATTTTCTTTTTTTCTAAATAAGAGTTTTTAGCTGGATTATATTGATAGTGTGCACTGTTAACGAAGCTGCTATGTCTTGCTTAATTTGTGACAACGTTCCTGTTCCTGTGATCTGTGCAGCAGTTCTCTTAAAAACTTTGTCAGGGACTTTGGAATCCTTTGAGATGAAAATTTAATACAAGCCTCCTATTAAATAGGACCTAACTTCCTCTTTTCTTTTTTTTTTTTTTTGTTAATGAAGTATTGCTGGTTTTAGGAAATGTATTTCTAAACTGAGCCCACCATCGCAGTGCAATTACTGAGTAAATCACATCCTAGATAGTCTTTGTTTTTTTTGTCCCCCGATAAAATAACATAGTTTAAATATCTTTTCCAGCGGTTTGTAGCCAGATGCAAAGTCAGCTAAAAAAGAGTTCTTCAGAAAGATTTCTTTTCTACATCATTATATTACTAAAAGTAGCTGTTGAAAATACTGCAGAATTTCTTGTTAGTCTTGAAAACCATGGCATCTGTGTCCTTAGGAGCAGACAAAGACAATTTAGATGGTCACATATTCTTTATGGTCCAGAGCTGGATAAGCATTAACCAAATAACAGTAACAGCAGGACTCAAGAAAAGCACACTGGTGAAAACCAGGAGCTATTTTTGGCAGTTGTAAATAAAAAAATTTTAAAAAAGAAAAAAGGTGTGTATTTGTTTTTGGGTCCTCAAATGCTAGTCCATATGTGGTAATTTGTATCTCTGAAAGGTTTGTTGGTTTTTTCCCTTCTTTAACAGACTGATGTCTTGGTGTTGAGCTGCGATCTGATCACAGATGTTGACTTATATAGAGTTGTGGACCTCTTTCGGACACATGATGCTACTCTCTCCATGTTGATGAAGAAAACTCATGAACCAACAGAAGTGGTACCAGGACAGAAAGGGAAAAAAAAGCCAGGTATGTAGGTAGAAATACATATTTATTAATAAATTATTGAGAAACCACTGGTATGTATGATATGTTTAGTTATCAGTCCCAGAGCAAAAGAAATAAAAAAGGCACAGATACCCCGTTTTTCCTCAGATCCCCTGGTGAGGGTGTGACTTGGTTTTTTCCAGCTCAGAATTAAGTATTGGACTCGTGTAATCTTGCAGGCTGTGATCCAAAGCTCACGAGAATTAAGGGAAAAGGTCCAGGTGACTTCAGTGAGTTTTGGATGAAACCCTGAATTTTTGTTACATATGAACATTAAAACCGTTAAGTTTTTCAAGAGCACTAAGCATCAGCCAGATTATAGCTGGGAATTTTACACTGACTGTAGGACCAGCACTAGCTGGGTAACAAACACTTCTAGAAATTCTCCCCTCTCATGGTATGTAGTGAATTACTCTTCTGAAATCACATCCAAGAGCCTTCTGCTAGGCAAAACTCCCACTGATTTCAAGGACTTGATTAGATGCTTATCTTGTCCCTCTTACCATAATATCTTAGTTAGTGCCGTGTAATCTTTAATGTATCTGTTCTCACAACACTGCTGTAAGGCAGAGCAGGGCTATTATCCCTGTTTTACTTACATGCTAAAAGTACTGAATACCACACAGTTGTTCCCACACTATACCTCTCATTTTCTTTTAATGATATCTGTTAAAATGCTGAGCATTGATTATTTCCAGCTTAGTGGGTCCTGGTCCTTGATTAAAGCTCAGAGGCATTACCAGAATACAAGTAAGAAAGTGTAGCTTCAAACTGAGAGAGGAGTGAAATGCAAGCCAACAGTTGTCTGAAAGTGGAGGAGATAAGTTTTAAAAAGAAAACTGCTAAGGCTCTACATGAAGATTTTTCTGGAGCAATGTGTGGGTTAGTAGGACTGAAAGCATTTAGTACTTGGACTCTCAAACAGCTCTAGCCCCCTATTTTTGAAGAGGCAATCTAAGTGCTAATGGCACATAAAACATTGTCAAGAGCACTGCTACAGCACAGAGTTGAGCATTCAGGAGTTGTAAACTAATGGGTCTGTGGTTAAACATCATAGAGCTGCCCAGCATGTGAGCTCTGAGCACACAGGGTGGGGGTGAGGAGGTCTGAGAGGATAAACAAGATCATTTGAAGACTCTTTGCAAATATAAACACATCAGATTGTACATGGATTCTTATTTTGCCTGTTTTTTATGTCTGTGTGCCTGACTTCATAGCATAACTCTTCCTACATGACTTGTTAAAATTTGTGTGTGGTTTTTCAGATCTGTAGAAGACCAAACTTGAAAAGACTAAAATTCCGTTATGTAAAAGTGTTTTGTCACCCCTGATGTTTTTCTGTGGGGCTCAATGCTAAGATCTCCCACCCAAAGCACCACTTGTGCTGCCATGGACAGCACTAGTGACATGTTCCCTGTGAACTGCCTCAAATTAAACATGAACCCTACCAATCCTGTTTCAGTCATTTGTTAAAAGCAGGGGAGTGCCAAGACAGGAATTTTAGGTTCTTCTTCAGGTTCTGGAGGAGGGAAATACATTTTAGGGAGCACCAGACTCTCTTGGCTTTCATTCCTACTTGACTAAGTGCACCCTTTAGCTGTCAACATTGCCTTAGTTCGTCCATCTTTCTTTTCCTATGCTGGCTTCTTGCTGCCACCAGCCTCCATTCTTGTTCTCTTGCCTTAGTTTCCTTCCTCAAGGATCCTTCTCAAGAGCCTGGCTTTTCTCTGCCATATATTACTCTTTTCTTTCACTACTAGTTCCATCTTCTGTTCAGTTTCTGACTTCTCATCTTCATCTGGTTCATTTATCTGCCTATAGTCACCTGTTCTCTTCTGATTCCTGTCCCTTCTAGTGTCCTTTAACAGATAGTCACAGTTTCCAGTAGTTTTCAGGGGCTGCTTTCTCTCCCTCCTAGCCTGTCTTGCAGAATCCTTGTTTTTACATTTTTTTTCTTTCCTCTTACCCCTGCGAGTTTATGACTTTTATTTCCTTGTAAAAAACAGATTTCAAAAAGACAACAGATTAAACTCTTTCCCCTGGACCAGTCATCGCAGCCTGGCTGTGGAGCCTCATGGCTTGTGTGCTTTGCTTGTACCACTTGATGGTACAGAAAACCTTAGGTAGCACCTGCTATTTGATCAGTTTTAGGAGCTGAGGAATTGGAACAACCTGTCCTTAAGAATAAAATATGCAGAAACTTTTCCACCAAAAACAGAAGGCTAGAGAAGAATAGAGCATGTGAACCCCCAGTTTTTCAAAGATTGATTAGAGCTTTTTAAGGGGAAGGACACCAAACCATTTAGCCTTATGCTAAACACTTTTTTTCCTTAGCCTTAGAACCAGCTGAATGTTTTTTGCTGAAGTTTTTCAAATGTTCCTCTTAAGGCAGGCACCTGGCATTGGAAATTTCAACCCAGACAGTTAAAACTTGGTGAAGCTTATAAGCACTTAAAGACGAGATATTAATGTGGAGTATGTTAGGCAGTTTTTTGTAGTAGGTGGCACTATTAGCTCCTCTAAATTGTGACACATCCAGGTTTCTATATACTTGCACTGTACTGTTCAAGTGTTTGTATTAGGAAATGGATCTTGTGACAAGCCACTAGATTCATTTGCAGCTTTATTTTTTCACTGTTTCTACAAAGCAATTCATTTTTTGAAAAGTATCAACAGATTTTATTTCGCATATGTCATGGAATCTGATACAAAGTTGTTGCTTTTGGGGTATTATTGAACATTCAAGAACTGTGATGCAAAGAACACTTCTTAAATTAGCATGAATTGCAGTGTGTTAAGTGTTATAAATTCATCCTGGTGGTTTCCTGCAATGCTTGACTCAGCTGCAAATTACAGGGTCAAGCTCATTGGGTTTTATATTTAGGGGATCATATATTGACAATAATAATCTCATTGGCTTTTTAAATTGAGTAGTAAGAGCCATGGCAATAAAAGAAACACAACATGAAAGTGTTAGTCAATGGTAGTAACCCAAATAAACAGAGCTTCAGGAATTCAGATACCCAGAATGGAGCTGTGTGCTTACAGATGACCTGCAAGGGTTTGAGTGGAAAATAGTGTCTGAACCTTTCTGTGTATAAAGAAAGGCAGAAAAGATGGGGATGGTGACTCTTTCCTGCTTATTTTTCTTGTCTTGAAAGCAGCAAGCATGTCATCACTGGTATTCTCTGTGTTTGCCAGAAGACCTCTTGGTGGTCTTGAAGGCTGCATCGTGTGAAATCCTCTCCATTTAACTGAAAGGGTGGGGATACTGAATCTTTAACAAATGTATCTTTTTCTCAAGTGTCGATGAATTATGATTGATTAAAAAGCATTTTTAAAAATCTGACTGAAATTTACTTCTTTTTGTCACTGAAGTGCTTAACATACTCTTTTGATGTCATGATTTCTTTAGATCATTAAAGCTCTTAAAATTGATGGGGATCTAATCTGTAAGATAATTAATAAATTGTAATAGCAGTGTCAAGTCCTTATTTATCTATCGTGAGGAGGCAAAACATCCTGCATTTCATTTTTATACTTTAAATGAGTTTGTTAAATTACTGTCACTTAAACATTTTTCTCATACTTCCTTGCAGGGATTTTGTAAGCTAGTTATGTGTCTGCTCTTCCATTTATTTTTTCCTCGCTAAGGGATGCCACTGGGATTTGAAACAGCACTCTTGTACCTCTGGATAATTGATTTTAGTATATAAGCTTTGTCTTTTTTAAATTACTGAAGTAATGTTATTTATTGCCAGTGTTCAAGGAAAAACCTGACCTGGTATCTGCTATGAAAAATCCCACAGAGCACTCTCATGGTTTCACTATTTGTTTCGTATCTATCCACACAAGCAAGAGAAACTGGTTTGGTGTCAGTCATGTACTTGGTCCTGCCTTCATGAAGTTGGGTTTTTTTCCCTTTTTCCTGTTGCATAGAGTTTTGCTATAGCAGTGTAATATGTTACTATAAGAACAGCCAGGAGATGGGCAGGCAAGACCTGAGCTTTGAGAGAAGTGTTGGTGCCTTGATGGAGGAAAGTCAGTCACTGTTGTGTTTCCAGCCTGTCAGGAGACTCCAGTTAGGTGGCAGAGGTGAGGGTTCATTAGCCCCTAATCTCAAACTTCATTGCCCTCCACAGAATGAGAATTGGCACTGCTTTCAAGACTTATTTCTGAGTTTTTGCAGCAAATAAGCTTTATTGTAATTGTACTTAATTTGTCATAGTGTTAGATGTTCAGGCCTATTTTTGTACTTCTTTGCTGTGTAATTAATTTCTGAGAAGGGTTGGGGGGTTTTCTGAAGAGAGTGTGCTTGATCACTTGGATCAAAGATTGCACAGGAGAACTTTCTACAAGTGCATAGATTTGACTGTGTTTTAACGGTGGTTATTACTGTGGTAACTCTGAAAGAACAGGTAAAAGTAAAACAAGGGATAGGCCTGAACTGGGTAAAATAAATTTAAAAATAGTTTGTCTGAAAAAGATCTTAGAGAATTAGCTACTTCTAGGGTATGTTGTTAGTCCAGTGTGGATAAGGGCATAGAACTTAGGAGATCAAATATGTGCCAGTTTGGCCCAAAATAATTTTATTGGGAGAAAAAGATTTTTGTTAAAATTCTACTGTGGCTTTCTTGTACAGCCTGTGTCTGTAATGATCAGTATATGGCTTCCACCAGAGTGGTGGCTCAACTACAGAGTGCAAATTAGAATGAGCTGCCACCACTGTATTCAGATGTTGTGGAAAACTATTCAAAAACAAATACTTTGCATTTCAGTAGGCCAAAGTCCCTGTTGATCTGCAGTCAGTGATTGCAGGAGATGGGGATTGCCACAATAATACATGTGAGTGTCGGGTATTATCTTGGTTGGCAGTTTCATAAAAAGATGTTTAAACCAAGTTAACCCACCCAGAAACATCCATGGTAGAAGTCTTAGAATCTATACTTTTATGTGTGTTTGTGATTTACATATTGGTATTTATCTAAAATAGATTAGTTGCAAAACACTTATGTCTTAACCGAAATCATAATCCTCTCCAGACCACCTAATTCTAATGTGGAGTGACTTATTATGAGGAAGAAGCAGTTGGATTTGAAGAACTCACTGCTTGCCTTGAGTTTGTTGTTGTTTTAATTCAGGTAGCAGGGGTTTTTTATTAAAAAAAAAAAAATTAAAAAGAGAGAAACGGAAGGCAAGCTCAAGACTGTTGCATGTCAGGACTTGTAGTTGGCATTCATAAAAAGGATGCAAAAACCTTTCAGGGCCAGTGTTTTGAATGCCATGATATATATCAGGTCCCCCAACTGAAAAGAAGTTGAAAAAGTTATCAACAATATATATTAAATTCATGGATTTGCTAGCATAGCTGGATTTCATATTTTGGGGGTGGTTGGTGGTCCCATTTGTCTTTCCAGCCTGCCTTGAAATGGGGTTATATAATGATTGTGTTTGATTTTCTACTTCAGTGGAGCAGCGCGACTTCATTGGAGTGGATGACACAGGAAAAAGATTGCTCTTCATGGCTAATGAAGCTGACTTGGATGAAGAACTTGTCATTAAAAGATCCATCCTTCAGAAGTAAGCTCATGAGTCCTTGTAATAGAAACCGAACTTGTGATGAGATAAAATAATTGTGTAATAGGAGAGATGGTTAAAGACAAAGTAGGATGAGAAGGGATGAGGCAAAACGGCTTTGGAATATTCAGGGATTAGTATTTTATTATTTTTTACATCATTAGAACCAATTGATAGGCTTGTCTTATACCTTTGTTGGGAAGAATTCCAGGGAAAGAAAAAGAATGCATGAAAAGGTAACTCTTCTTGAAATGAAACCTATATTGTGATAGGTCAGATACAGTTTAGATTCAGAGGTTGTGAAGTGTTAGACCTATGTCCATAAATGAAATGCTAGTCTCATTGGTTGAGTCTCAAAGGGATTTGCAGAGTGTCCATGAGAGGCTCTCAGGATTTCATGACCCTCTTATGTATTTAAGGCACAAAACCTCAGCTGTCTTTCCAGGCCCCAAAAGATTCATCAGAGAAACCATGCTATATCCACCATTAAACTTCACTGGGGACTTGGATGAATTTATCAAATATGCCAGACAAGCTGAGCTTCCTGCACGGTGTGATTCATATCCATTAGTAGGAGAAGGAAAGATGACTTGTTCTTTATGCTCTCCTGTACAGTGATTTTAGTTTTCTCAGGCACACGTTGTCTGATGTGTTCTGTGCAAAGCTGTGCTGGCTCCTTGAGAGGCCAACCTTTGTAGTCTGTCCCAGGCTGACAGTCAGACTTTCACCTCTGTGAGATGAGACACCTGTGGAACAGCCATTTGAGAGCTGGGAATTCATCCATGTGGACCTTTTAAGTCAAGGATGCAGACATCTGGGCTCTGCTCTCAGATAAATCTCTGCTGTGAAAATGCCTCTGGTGTGTGCTGTAGGCCACGGCTCAGTGTAATCTTTACTTGAACATCCCGCTACCAGATGTGAGGGAGATGCTCTGTGCCCATGGAAAGATGACACCTCTGCCCGAGTTTAAGGATTATCCTAGAAGGAAGGTGATCAAGAGTGGGCCCTATTAACTGTTGTAATGGAAGGAGCCCATCCCAGCATGTTTCCACTGGCTCTCTCCTGGGTTTATCTTGGGCATGACAGGGGCCAAGCTGCAGGCAAGCCTTCTGTACATACACAGCAGCTGATCTGCATAGAGTAGGAAATTCATCACTGATGCATTCTGTGGGTTTGTGCACATGAAGATCAATAGATCTATTTTGGGCTGGGGGAGGAATATTTTATCTACTGTTAGTGACAAGCTTGTCTGTATGGCTTCCTCCTGGCACTAGAGGGTGGATGTGGTATAATGACTTAGAAATTGCTGTAACATATGTGATCTTAGTTGACCCCTGATTTTACAGGTTCATCTAACCAGAAGATTCTCATTCCTATAGCTAAATTAATCAGGCTTTGTCCTGCAGGCTAAACTTTTCCCTCAGTAGCACCTGTTCAGTTACATTGTCTTCAGCAGATCTTGAGCATAACTGTTTGGGATTTGGTAAATGGAGTGTTGATGATATACAGATGGGATAAAAATCTCTGTGTCTCCCTGTCTTTCTTACATGCACAGCTATGAAAGCGAATGTAAAGTGTTAGCCACCCTCCAAGTAAAGCCTAAAGGATAGCCTAGAAGAACAAAAAGAGATCTGCTAAGTGTTAAAAAGAATTTAAAAAAAAAAGAAAAGGAAAGAAAAAAAAGAAAGATGCTTTGAAGCATCAGGCAGAAGTATTGGGCCAGTACCCACCTGGGTGAGCCTCTGACATCTGAAACTGTCAATGTTGGTGTGCTCTCTCTGTCCTACAGCTGCCATCTTTGGGAAGCTCTGAGGGAAGCAAAACAATATATGGAAATCATCAAATAATTTCAATTGAGGCAAATGCAGGGTAGCAACAACTGTGGGAGCTCTAGGAAGACAAAGTGTTGGCAGCTAATGGTGTTTTAACCACTGCGTTGTCTAGACCTGCTCAACCCCATAATTTCTCATGTGAGAACCAAAAGCGATGCTTGAAACAATCTTTGAAGTCTTTTTTTAATACATCATAGTAAAGAGAGGAGAGCAAAAAAAAAAGAAAAAAAGCAAGCCCAATCTCGTTTTCTTCATGGATCACTTGATGTGACTGACTTTCAGCTGCCATGTTGGCTGTTTCTTGATCTCTGAACTTTGTTTTGATGAAATAACAGACTTTGTGGCAAGATGGTGGGAGAATTTCCAGTACACTCATTTGTTCCTCTGTAAAATACAATAGACATCTTGAGGGTGTTGCTTTTGTTTGTTTTGCTTTTAATGGTCCCTTTGAAGGGCTATAGTGGTCTCGTTACATGAACTCTAGAACTCCTCCAGTGCTTGTTTTGTTCTTCAGATCCTTTTTCTATTTTCTTTTTTCTCTCTCTTTTTAAGGAGGGGAGTGGGAAGAGGAGCAGGGAGGGATTGGTGAAAGGAATGGGAAGAGGGAAGATGAGCTTTTCTTTAAAGCTAGGAATCTTGTTACTGGTAAAAATCTAGATCCCATATAGAAATGGTTCAAAGGCCCTTTGGCTTCCCCTCCTCACAGGAGGGAAGTTGTGTTGACAAAACATGCAAAGCTATAGAACACTAATTTAAATCCTTGAAGAAAAACCTTTTTCCTGACCTTTGCCTTCTTCCTATCATTGGATTTCATGCTCTTCACTTTCCTGCCATAAAAGAGCAGCTGGTGAGGAGGTGACAGGGGAAAACACACATTCTCCTGAGCACCTTTTGAGTATTAAATATTTATTTGCTCTTGACTCGGGCATTTTGTAATAATGGAAGTGTTACAGAATGAAACATTTTAGTGGGATTTTTAAGCTCATGGTGTAACCTGTTATTCTCTTTCTCAGTTTGGTTGGGATTTCTTTTCCAGATTTGTTGTTTTGATTTGTGTTGTGGTTTTGTAAGTCGTGGATAGCCATTTTGGGGTTGGGATTGCATCTCCTTGTTACACCACAGAAAGGAGTCTGGATTTTGCTCCTTTGCTTGCCAGAGCAAGTCTGGCAAAGCTTTCAGCTCAGCTGGTAAAATTATCTTTTATTTTCCCTGTGCTGTTAATCACCCTGATGACAAGTCCCACAGGTAGCATCCTCCCTCAGTAAACAAGTGGAAAACAATATCAAATACATCTATCCAGGCACGTTTTGGAGTGCAACAGGCTGGGCCAAAAGACAAATTTATTGGTGGTGCCTAGAGAGACTAATGCTGCTGGGGAAAGCATTTTCAAGGAAATGGTTCCCTGTTTGGGTAATGAGAGCTTATAAAAAGCCATGAACAGCCTGTGCATGTCATTCACTTTGGCAAATAGCTGCAAGATGAGATACTAGAATGAAAGAAATACAGTTTGGGGAAGTTTCAGAGCCAGCTTAGGCACCTTTGAAGAGAAAAAAATAAAGTTATGTGCTCATCCCTGGAGCCTGGTTTTGCCGGTGACATCTCTCTGAGTTGGGTCTTGACAGGATGAAGGAGTGAGGAAATGATGAGAATTCCATAGCTGCTGCCTCTGCTCTGGGAGGGGGCAAAGGTATTTGTTTTCAAAGCACAATTACAATAGACAGGGAGCTTTTTGCTCCACCTCTGATATTTATGGTCATGCAAAGTGAAACAGTAAAAGACACCTGTTGAAGCAGGTCTAAATTTGGAGCATTTCCTTTTAAGATTTTGTGGGCTGTGTAGGGGTGAGTTCAGCCTTCGTGGGTGTTCTGTCTGCACAGATGCAGGTGCAGGGCTTCTCCTAGAGAATATGTTAATAAATCACCGTGACAATTCCAGCTACTTATTACCTCATGTGCTTCAGACAGAAAGGAATACCTCATCTGTAAATATATATAGTACTAACATTAGTAACCCTGAAGTAACAATGCAGATCTGTTTTTAAGATATTTTAATAAAAAGAGGGGGTAAGATGGGGAGGGGTTTTCTTCCTTTTCTCCTTGCATCATGAGGGTAAAAATGAATGGTGTAGTATAATTTCAAAAGTCAGCATTGCCAAGTGAGTAGGTAATGGGAGTTCAGAAACAGCTTTGATACACTTGATTTCCTTTCTGTTGCCTTGGGATATTGTCTTTTTT
>VZRS01007555.1:30124-107334 GCA_013398055.1 Ifrita kowaldi
CTGCTGATAATTTGTTTTAAATAAGTGGATCATATATAAACATGCTACAACTTCCTTAATGTTTCTGTTCTCTAAAACTGTTGTTCTTGGGAAATTGGCATCTCTGAAATACTCTGCTGCTCCTATGGTGGTTCTTTTTTTTCTTTTAAAATCTATTTCCTTTAGAAAAGCTGGGAATGACACTGGTATAGGGCAGATGCTCTACAGTGTGAAGCATCCTAAACTAGATCATGGGCAGATGTCCTCTTCCAGGTCCAGCTGTGCTGGTGAAGGGGGGCACCACCCCGAACTTATGCCCAGCTGGACATACAGTTGAGTACTCCATTAGCCACATGTGTCAAAAATAGCTTCATGACTTCTGTTAGATTAAACAGCAGGACTTTGATAACTTGGTTCTTTTTACTTTGTGCATTTGGGAGATGTCCCCACAAGCAGGGCCACTGGCAGGGAAGGGGGGGATGCAGTAATGCAACTCAGTAGGAAAATCCTGAGGAGCAGTTCAGGACAGACCAGGGAGCAAAAACTCTTTGCTGGTCCCAGCTGTGTACAGAATGAATACACATCCTAGCTTTGGTGGTGGTCTTGTCTTTGAAAAATCAGGAGTTTTCACTATTAGCGAATTTTTCTGACTAAGTTTCCTTTGCATTCAAGTGGTATTTTGAGAAATACCATAGAAAGTTGTTGGATATAACTTCTTTTCTCTAAAATATGACTTCTACAGAGTGATGTCTTTTCTGTTGATCCAGATCTGCTCCTTCAATTAGTCCAGGTCTGCTCTTCTCACAAATAAAAATAAAATTTTCTGACTAGCATCCAAAAAATAAGTGAGGTTCTTTCTGGCTCCTCCATCAAAAAAATAGAAATTGTATGTGTTGATTTAGGTAATAATCCTTTTACAGATGCACAAGCCAGAAAAGAATCTGGTTCCCCTTCCCAGAATCGAATTGGTTTCACAGTACTAATAGGAATTTAGAAAGCTGTAAAAAGTTATTTTAGCCAGTAAAGCAAGCGGATCTGACTGAATCAAAACAGGGGAACTAAGTCTATTGAATAAAAGGGTGTGACTTTTACACACTAACTTCTCAGACTATAACCACACTTTAAAAATGTTGGTGTAGCTTTAATCATATTTCTTTAGAAAAGAAGATTTTGCTGAACATTTCAGAAAAATTTTGACGCATGAGTTGTTGTTTGAGACATGAGTTGGGAGTAGATGTTCTCAGGATGCCCTGAGTAGGTTTTGCATGCCTGTTTAGTTTCTCAGCTAACTAAGAGTCGTTGCTGTAACTAAAAGGCATTCTTTTTCTCAGAAAGTTTGCCCTTTTTATTATGCATTTAAACTTTGCTTAACTTGCTCTGCTTTTTCTGTAAATTTGTTGGGGATGAGTGTAGCCTTCAACTTCAGAAATTGAGTATTTTAAAATTTTTTTACTATTTCTAAAATCAGTTTAGCCAAGTATAATGAAAACTCTTTAATTTGGTGGATTTATATGTTACACTTGTACAATAAACGTGAACATAGTATAAAAGCAGTTAGTGAGACATTGACTTTATATTTTAAAGAACATAGTGGTATTACTGATTTTAATACTGTTGCTTCCACAGGATTTTATTGTTTTGCTGCTGCCATGTTATTTTACTCATTCATTGGCAGGGGGTTGAAAGGAATGTATGGCATATCCAGGTCCTATTTATAAAAGAAAGGTCATGCTGTGTCTTGACAGCTTGTACAGGTAAGAGGTCATGAATCTCAGAATCTGGAATATTAGCAGGAACTTCTATTGAATGTAGCTATGGAAAGGCTTATTGGCAATGGCTTTCATTTTACTGCAAGATTCTTGCCAGTATTCTAGTACACATAAGGCTAAAAGCAGAGAGTTTGAGGCTCAGCATTTGGTTTCTAATCGGCAGTAAATGTATGTTGCATGGATTGTCATTAGTCATTTGTCTGTCTGTCTGTCTGCTGCGGTCTCAGACCAGCACTTAGCCTGTGATTCGGTTTTACTTTTCAGAGGTTTCAGAGGAGGAAGGGATGACTGTATTGCTTGGACACCCTCGAGTCCATGTGACTTGGTAAATGCAGTACTCTGCATGAGTCATTCAGGCTGGACAACACTGAAGTTGAAGCTCATTGTTACTCTAAGCCAGGCTTTGGTCTTGAAAAGATGATAAATGGTCTGTTCATTTTAGAAAGACATCTTAATACTTTAATACTGCTGCCACTGTGTACTTTTTAGCAAGGCTGTGAGTTACTTCACAGGGTTGATGAGGAAGCATAGCCATCACCAGTTCTTTTTGTGACATACTTACCCCAGTTGATCCAGATGTAACCTGTATGGTCTTAAAAGTTCCTCTGTATGGTTTGCTTAATGCAGAGACACAGAACGATCAATTGCTTGCTTTCAACATACATTTTCAGCCATAATGTGTATTCAGTGTAGCTGCCTGTTGAAATGTTAGGGTTTCAGCTTGTGTCCAGTGATCCCCGAGTGACCAGTACGCGACAGAGGGACACAGACTCTTCATTGTGCTGTTGGGATGGTACAGAGAGAACAAAAGCCAAAGGTCAGAGGAGTTATCCCTGCTTGTGCGAGCGCTGTCAGGCTCTCCCCTACCACATGTCCGCCATGTGTTCCTCATCAGCGGGATGTGGAACTCCATGACGCAGAGCAGACTGGAATGCAGAGTTAGTTAACACCCGCCGTTGGGGAATTTATCAGCCAATGTGGAATATGGCGGGGGGGGAACAGCCTAGTTTAAAGCAAAGTAATGGTGAAATGAGGCATATGACTGTTCCTCTTCAGTTAAAAGGTCTGATTCTGCTTGGGGATGAGGTCCTGGCTCACAAACCCAGCCAAAGTTTGTGGTTCCCTTACTGTTCTGTGTTACTGATGCATTTTTAGTCCTTTACACTGTCATGCTTAGCAGAAGGTTTTTGCAGTGGGCAGGAGGGAAATACCCCTGGGATTTTTGCAGGGAACGATTCATCTGGTTTATTCTGAGAAATCCAGATTTCTGGGAGCCTTTCCTTCATCCTGGTCACCAAGATTCCAAATCACTAACTTGCAAGGACACATAAAAGTGGTAGCCTCTCTGTTAAAATTAGCTACACTTGGTATCAGTTGAACTGCAGTTGCATAATGTTTTTAGTGCTGATTTATTGCACTTAGTTCGTGGCTCCTGCGAACTCTAACCCGGGTGATTTACTGTGATGTTTCGCACTGCGAAGAATATTGCGAAAGTCATAATGGAAAGAGTCACAATTTGCAATTAGCTGATTGAAGGTGTATGTGGGCTCACATCCTTGCTGGGTTTGCATTCTACTTTAGTTGCAGCAAATATATATCTTCGAGAATGTTTCCATTCATTCAGAATACAATGCCGAATTCCCTGTTGAATAGCTGTAGTGTGGTTCTCCCCAAACAGCATTGTGCTGGCAGTTTCTGGAATTACACAGGAAATGAAGAGCATAGCAAACTTTCCTTTCTCTTGCTAAGACATGCTCCCCAGGAGTTCTTCCAGTAGATCAAGTAAATAGCAGAGATCTATTCCTAAGGGCAGCATGTTTCTCTATGTTTCTGCTTTGAGAAATCCTAATTTTCTCTGGCTTTAAATCCTTCCTTTCTTCATCAAATTTATTGCACCATTTCCCCAGCTAGAGAAGATGAGATAGAGATTCCTTTTACAAGCAGTAAAACTGCTTATCCACTTCTCTTGGAGATCTCTTGTAGGGCTCTCCTTCCCCAGTCACCAAATACTATATACTCTGTTAAGAATGAAGAGGAGGTGGCTATTCGGTCTTGACATGTGAACTGGCAATACAGAATGCTGTATCTTGCCCAGTTACTCATTTTAAGTATAACTTGCATGTACCTGCATACCTGCATATTGGCCAGCAGCAGCTGTTGGTATTTCTTGGGTTGATCATCTTGAAATTCCTTAACCTTCTAAAAAATGTGTGTGTACGTGTGTGTGTATTCATAATCAGGTTGGTGAAAGCTCAAGAGTTTAAAAAATCTGGGTCAGTCAGTACAGGAAGATTTAAAAAAGGAATAACTGAGGTCCTTCAGACAGAAAAATTTGGCTGATGGACTTTAATTAAACTCCTAGGGTTGGAAGCAAACCAGTAAGAAAGCAGGGAAATTTAAGTTAAAGCCGAACTTCTAGCTTTTTTGCATATAAATCATCCAGCAGCTGGTGATATTTGCAAGAGCACAAGAGACTGTCTTCTAGTATTCCCTTTGATTTTATTTCCCTCCCCTTTGCTTTATTAGTCCCAAGGTGTAGCATTAAATATAATTTCAGAGGCCATGTGTGTCCTTAACTTCTCTGCCCCATCTCTATGGTACATGTGTTCATACATGTATACATATATGTGTAACATACAGCTTTGTTCACTGATGCATTGGTATAGCATGTGTAGAACTAAGAATATTTTTTGGTTGGTTTTCTTCCCCCAAATGAGCTACATAATTTCTGAAAATACCTCTGAAATTCCCACTTCTGTAACTTTGAGCCTTAGCCAGGTAGAATAGTAATAACAGAATCATGGCCAGTGGTGCCATAAATTTCAGCTGAAGTATGGGGCAAGAAGTCTGATTTCTGTTTGTACTGTTGTTAGAGATATTTATGCAGGGCTGGTCTTTCAGCAAGTGTGATTATTTTCAGAGAGGCCCTCTCTCCATTCTTGCTTTAGAATGTGCTGAGGATGTGTGTGGGGAGCGGCACCTGACAAACAGCAGCCAGACAGAAGGAATAAAATCCCTTGGGAATGAGGCTTCTTTTTATGGCCATTTTTCACTTCTAAGGCCACTTGAAAAATATTGTTCTTCAGGTAGATCTTGTTCCTAGATCCCTGGGTTAGCATTTGGGTGCTTGCCATTTTCCCAGACCAAGGAGCTACTGAAGACTTAAGCTTTTCCAGTAGGAAAGTATGCAAGTACATACTTTGCAGTACCAGACGCTATTGAAAGAATAATGGACCCTTCCCACATTCAACTCCATTCTTCTTGCACACACTCCCAGACCTCTGGAGCCGCTGTGCTAGCAAATGATTACATTCTGTTTTTCTTCCGTAACTCTTCCTAAACAAAATGTTAATTGAGGCATTGATTTATACAATTCAGATTCCTATGTTAAGTCAGCATACTTAAAAGTAGCCTCTGGCTATTGAGGGGACAGATCAGTGAGACAAATTGATGCTTGCTGGTATGTTTTTCTGTATCTTACCCTTTGAGAAAATAGTGTATATTTCAGATTTAAGGAATATGTCCTTTGTATGTGTTTGGTTTAGATGTATCCCATAGTAGTGAAGCTTTAGAACACAGGATTCTATGTGTTTTCTGATTTACATTATTATATGAAGGAAGCATACTGGAAAAAAACAGACTTAAGCATTTTTTTGTATGTCTTTGATATTTGTTTAAAAGAAAGCGTTACAATAGCAAGGATATTGTGTAGATTCCAGGCCTTTATATGTAATAGGGGTAACCTCATGCCTGGGGGTAAAAAATGACTTCTCCTGTCCTAGACAACTGTTGAATTAAAGGGGTTTGCACAAAAGTTGTCTGGCCTTACTTCTCCCTAATCTGTTCTTCTCTTTGAAAAAATAGAAGTATTAATCTGTTTGTTGTAGAGAACCATTAAAATAAGCAACCTTTGTGTTTACATAGGAAGAGTTCTCTAGGAGATCTGATGCTGGAAGGGATAAACTTCAAATTAATTGGTGTGTTATCACCTCTTTGCATTAAGAATGCCTTGTAACTAATACACAAAGAGATCTCACCTCTCTACTTGGCTTTGTGGCCTTGAGAAATCCACTTAATGTTAGTGTCTCATACTTTCTTTGCTTTTTAAAATGAATGCAATATTACTTTACTGTCTCACAGGGGCATAACTCGTGAACATTTATGTCAGTAGTGTAAACGTAAAATGCTGCTCTGAGTACAGGGTATTAACTGTTGGCTTTCCCACACTTTGAGTCAGAACATTTTAACATACTTGTTAAAATGACCTGCAGGACGCAGCTGATCTAACACTGTAGCCACAGATCATGTTTGAACCCAGATTTTCAGTTTCAGCACTTGGATTTCTGCATGTCAGACGCCTGTAGTATTTATTTTGTGTAGTGTATTGTGTGTTACATTGTTACGCACTGCTATTCTTACCATTCCACTGTCTCTAATTCACTTTCAACGTACTAATTCTCCATTTTTTTTTACAAAGGCACTGGGCATGCAGTGAAAAATTAAATATGTTTTCTTTTGCGTTAAGAAGCCGCTCCTCCTGGGTGGGCAGGAATTTGTAGATAGGTGACTCCTTGCGTGCATACGAACTGGTTTTACAAATGCTGACTTGAGTCTGGCAGGGCCGAGCGATGCCCCTGAGCTGACACCCAAGTGCTGCCAGGGCCGGGCCGGCAGCGGCACCGCTGGGCGGGCGCAGCAGCCCCGGGGCTTGTGTACCCTGCGGAAGTACCACAAGGACTCCTTGGGAGGAGCCAGTCCTGCTGCAGAAACAGTAGTATCATCTGGGCCTTGTCAGGGCCTTATTGTTCTGAATAAAGGAGAAAAAGTGATGTTTATGTTTCTTCAATCCTTGCGTTTGTTTGCTGCTCTCTGCTTCCGGTTTGGCCACCGGATGGCACCTTTTAAATTCTGTGATGTGCACTGTGGTTTTGTTACCCATATGAACAGCTTTGGTCAGCACTTTCAGGATCCAGCAGAATACAAATATCAAACAAGAGTATAATCTTTTATAATTCTTCAAATAGTTTATTTTCACAGTAGAAAAGTAATTCCCTCTAGAAGGTGATCATTCCAGAGACTAACTGCTTTCATTTCTCCTAAACATTTTACAAACGTGACAGCTATTTTTGCAAGCAATCTGTTGTAAAACACCTTCCAAGTTGATTTGGGCAGCTGTGTATGATCTGCTTCTTCACTTTTTTAATGACAGTTTTTATCCTTAAACAGAAAGAGTGAATTTTTTCTGAGTGACAGGTTATGGTAATAAAACAAAGTGATACTGCCCTAATAAATAGTGGCCTCATAAAGGTTATGTGCATAAAGTTATAATGAACCTGTAAATCAAGAATGCCACGAACAGCAGAAATGCCAGACTCCAGAGCTGAAATAACCTTGCAGTTCAGTAGCCTGCTGCAAAGAAATCTGTCACATTACCTGCTCCTTTATTTCTGTGGTTTGAAATTCTAACTGATTCACCATCTTGGAGACAGTGGATGAAAACATATAAACTTTCCCATATGAGAAAAGTGTCTAGTACTGAGTATGAGTGATAGAAAGATCATTGCAAACTGCAGCACAATAATTTAAAAGTTCATTTTACTTTGACACTCTGTGCTTTGACTTCTTAATTTTCCTACATGAAAACATGTTGCGTTACAGTGGAAGTGACTCACAAGTTCCAGTCAACACTTCTGGAAGGCTTCAGTCTGCTACCTGCCATATGCCTGTATATCTACTGCTGATTTCACTGCTCTTCCAATGGCAATAAAAAAATTGGCCGTGAGTGTTAATTCATGTCTCAGTGGAAATATCCAGAGTCTTAGGTATCATAGGATGTGGCTGTTTCCTAAGTTCTAGATACTCTGACATGTGAATGTTTTTATCATTGGGCAGTGCCTGTAAAGTTATCGTATGGTGAAGAGGTGAAAGCTGAACCACACTGTTCAGCATCCAAAGGCTTGAAATGAGCAGGGGTTTTGGGAAGGTGATGTGAGGCCACTACCAGCTGTGTGCTGTGCACACAGGAGAGTTAAGGAGAACTGCAGTGTACACAAGGGAAAGAGGTTGTGGCTGTGTCTTTGCAAAGGCTGATCTGACTTCTGTGTGTAAGTTTGCTTGTCAGAATTGTTGATCCCTGCTTCCTGGGTGGAGCATGCGTAGGGAGAATTAGATGAGGTTATAAAGAGCAGAAAAATTGATGAGCTTCAGAAGTATTCATTCAAGGTAGGCACTGATTTGAACTTGTACATTGTCTCTAAAAGTGAGTAATATCTTATTTACACTCACAGTTGAATGTTCATTCCCAAAATTCTGGGATGTTTTGGCTTTTAAATCTAGTGTAAGGAAGGACAAGCAAAGTCTGTACTCATGGGGATCAAAATTCAATGGGGGGAAAAAGTGTATGAGAGCCCGTTCTTAGTAGTCCTGTTTGTTACTTTAAGCAGAAATATCACCCTCCCTGCCACTGTTTGTGTCCTGAAGAGAAGCCATTGTTCACATCTCTGAGGAGCTCATGTTGTCTTCCTGTTGAATAGTAAGACCCAAAATTGAGATTAACAGTTACCAAAAAGCAAGAAGCCAGTGTTCTGCTGTTACTTGATCACAGTGGGCTTATTTTCTAAGCCAAGATTTTGACCACTTAGGGGTTCTTAGGATTCTGAGTCCTGTTAATAACTACATTAATGTAGTTATTTCATTGCTGAATGACAGCATGTTTTTGTGCATTGCTATCGGTTCTAGCATTGTTTCAAAATGAGAGGTGATTCTCATTGCCAGAAGTAGAACTGTAGTATGGTTTGTACTTCCAGAAATTCCTTCATGGCTTCAGTTTGTGTTTGATTTTTGGCTGGTTTGCAAAAAATATATGATCTAATTGATCCAGTCATGTTTTTAATTGAAAACACACATAGTTTGTGTATATTAAACAGGGATCATTTGCATGTAGGGAAGAATCCATGAAAGTGTGTTTGAGAATTCCTACTTGCATCTGGCATAGAAAACATTTAGGCAATTATTTTGTGTGTCCACTGTGTATTTTTTTTTCTTTTTTTATCAGTGTACGTCAGAGGTCTGAACACAAATAAAGCATGCTATGTAGACTAATTAAATCAATGCCTCTGTGGAAGCAATTTAGTTTCTGGAATTGCTCTTCTAAATCTGAGATGTAAACAAAAACCTAGTTATTTTTATATCATTTCCCTTTGCCTCATGTACGTGATTCTGGAAGTTGGAGAGTTATTTGTTTATGCCTCTTTTTACAGCAGAATATTTGTGTGGCTGAATTTTTATTGAAGCATAATTCCTGGTTTCCTTAAAGCTGAGCAAGACTACTGTACAGTGGGAACACACATTAATTTGAGTTGCTGTGAAAGGCTGTTCACGTTAAAGCTGTCAAGGCGGCAAATTGTCCTCAAGTGTTTTTTCATTAAGAGTTGTTTGGTGCTTTTGTAGAAACAGCTGCTTCAGCCACAGAAAGTAAATGGGGAGCTTTTCCAGAAAGAAGGGTGTGCAAAGAACAGTGTTTAGGTCGTGGGCTCTTACTGTCCCTCCTTCCTTCTCTACCTACCAAGGGATGATACAGGTACCATTGCATTTTGTTCTGTCTCCAGAGACTCCTTTTTTTTTCTGAGATTCAGGCTTCGGTTTGTTGTTTCTTGGTTGTTGTAGTTTCCTCACAGACTATGAGCTCATTGTGCTGGTTTCTTTAAAATGTAGAACACAAAGATATTATCGGTCTTAAAAGTATAGAATGTAAAGGACTGTACACTTAAAGATATGGTCCATGCTCCCATTAAATGTGCAATTCCAGCTCTTCAGAATAAAGCTATTTTCTAGTGAAGTCAAATATAATAATAAAATCTATTTGTGAGCAGTGCAGCTTCTGTGGTGTGAAGAGTCAGACCCATCTCTTCAGTTGCAGTGCTAAAACTCCCTTTTAGTAGCAAATTATTTTGAGAGCAGAGCCCAGAAGCATGGAATTTTTAGAAGTAAACTGGTCTTTTAAGGCTTCCTGTTCATTTTTGTTGTGCTTATTGCTTCTTACCTCTCTCTGTGTTTGCTTTTTTTTAACTGTCTCTGCAAAAGCAACCATTGTAGACTTGGGCATTTTTTATATTCCTAACATGGTCTAGAGGGTTAGCACAGGTCTTTATAGTTACAGATTGGTTCTAATACATTTTTTTCTTTATAAACTAAGGGCAGGACTGTACACGAAATATCTGTTATTGTATTTGTGCTTTGTACTCATGCACTTGTTGACTGTTTTACAAGCCAGTAACGTAGTAGCCACAGGCTAGGAAGCTTGCCCAGAAATCTGGCATATTTAATTAGTGCTAGTAAACAACCAGAGTTTCAAATTTAATTTTTCCTTCTTTAATTCCTATAAACCTCAAGCCATTTAAAACTTAATTTTGACACTAGTTTCGTTTATGCAGTTGGATAATACTGAAACAGTCTACAACCACAGACAAAATGGTCCCAGTCTTTTCCAAGCAAGAAGGGAATAGAAGTTGTTTTGTTTTAATAGTATCTGAGGTGGATGTAAAATTGTAAATTATAATCTTCAGGTCATCCCCCATCTATTTTCTTTTTCTTTTTGTTAGGCTAAATGTTTCAAGATGAGGAAATTGTCCTACTGTGAGTTTAGCCTTGCAAAGGACAAGGATTGGATTTGTTGCCACTGGTTTTTGTACAGAGAGCTCTTCTAAGAGCAAATGATGGAACTTCTGAGCTCTGGTACTTGCCATGGCCAGTTTTTTGGTGCTACACTGCGAGGTTTAACTCACTGCCCCAGGTGGTATAAACAACAGAGGGTTCAGTTGCTGTCTTCTCACTTGCTTTTCAATACCGGCTTGTGATCTGTGCTGAAAACGTCCCTCTACTGCTGCTTTCACTATGAGGGACTGCTGAAGTCTAGATTAATGACATTTCTCCTATCTATTTAATTGCTCAAGCCACTCTGTCTCTGGACAAGTAATGTGCTGGGTGTCATAGCAATAAAATATGTGGTAATTTTGGCCAAAAACTGGACTTTATAACTGTAGCTAAAATTTAAAAAAATTAATATTGAAATTGTGAAAATACACAGATGAACGGTGTTTTATTAGCTGTCCAGACAGCTTCTCCTTCAAGAACATGTTTTGGGGGGTTTTTTGTTATTTGTTTGGGGTTTTTTGCCTACCTATTTATAAAGGCAGCTCCCACCTTAGCATGTGCTGAAGTGAGAAACGTCACTCCAGTGTGTGTGAAGTTTCTCAGTGAGCAGTAACTGTTCCAGAGAAGGAAGGAAACCTGCTCAAAGTGCCATCTCACTGCATTGAATTCACCAGGATTTTCTTCTGCAGTATTCTAATTACTGTATGATCAGTGCTCCAAAGGAGTAAAATTCGTCCGGCTCAACCTTAAGCCTTTATTCAGGTGCTACTAATGGGTGAAAGGTGAGAGAGATTTTTGGAAATCCAGCTCTGTCCTTACTGCAGTGTATGTTTTCGTTCAGCTGGGCATAATGCTATAGAGCTCCAACTTTAGCATCTTCCTGAAAGCGCTTTAGTTTTAAGTGCAGTTTCTTGTAGTAATAAGAAGCAGCAACTTCTGTTATAGCTATTAACAAGTCTGGAAATTTTAACTCATGAGTAATCTGGTCTAACCAGAAACTAATCCAGTGTGGTTGTAACCACTGTAATTACTTGTTTAAAAAATGCAAATTTGGACTTTGGGTGGATGTTAAGGTCGTCTTGTGGTAATGATAGTTTTCTGTGTTTAGTCTTTTTTCCTTCTTTTTCCCTCTGATACTTATATTCATCATTCCATGGTATTTCTAGTGGTGTTTTGTAAAATGCCAGTTAGCTATTAAAAGAATTAATCATGAAGTTCTTCTGGGCTGAAAAGATGAGCGATGTCTGTCAGTGGCTTCAGTCTGACTTCAGTTCTCCTTTGGCTTTTAATTCTGCTGTCACTCTGAAAAAAGAATGTTACGCTTGCTAATTTTAAGACGTTCTTTTAATGAAGTTCTTGTTTGATACTGTCAAAATATTAGTTGATAAATAGTATAGGTTCTTTTAAACTAGAAAAGAGTGTAAGTATATCTGTATTTCTTGTGTGATGTTTCTATCACCTGGGATATTTTTTTACTGCAGAACTGGGCTGTACTCTAAAGCTGGTGATGTCCCAAGCTCTGATAGCTCTCACTGTCCTGAAATCTCATGGTTCAAGGTTGATGCTGTCTCTGAGGATGTATCTGAGTACAAAGGCTGAGTCATGACTTCAGTGTAACCAAGTCAGGAAGCCCCTCTGTTTTCCTGTAGGGAAGCAGGATTCATGAGGTTGGAGTGCTGATTCCTTAGCAGAATTTCCTCTTAACATGTATTTTTCTTTTGTGTACGCTTTCAGCACTGCCCAGATGTGGAGCAGCCTGTGTCCTGGCAGTCACAGCCAGGCTCCCTCCACAGTGGCAGCAGAGCCAAATTCTGTGCCCACTTTAATTTCTGCCTGAGATAAAGCTGTTCTCATTACCCAATTAAATATTTGACACTTGCGGTTGTTGGGATCTTGTCAGTATGAAGAGTGGTTACTGTGTCAAGTGCTAAAGTGTCCAGGTTCCAGTGGAATTGAGATGTGAGTAGATATGGTAGTAAAAGCTTATTGTGAATCAAAACTGAGGCAGAAGCAGTAGTTGCCAGGGGAAAATCAAAAAAACCCACAGGTCAAAGCATCAGCTAAGGAAGCTGCAGACCCTCAAGGAGCAGGAGCAAAGTATAATTCCCTTACAGTAAGTGAAGGAAATGAGCATAGCCAGGTTTATGGCAGAAGGGCTGGATTTACATGGGCTGGATTTGAGTAGATTTCGGTAATTTAAACCATAACACTTAAATTTTTCCCATCTTTGGACTCAAAGCTCGTGTCTTCTTGCTTTCTAGACTGTAAGTTTTGGTGGGAGCCATATGCTGCTTTGTCTAACAAGTAGTCTTTTCTTTCTTCTCCACTTCTTCCTTCTAACCCCAATGACCTGCTATCAGGCTCTTGTCAGGTTGTTCTTAAGTCTGGTGAAATTTAACTGTTTTGAATGCAACTGTCTTCTACAGAAGAACTCACAAACGTGCACCTTCCATCACAAAGAGCCCATTTGCTTGTCAGGCAAAGATCCTAGCAAAGGGAAGTGAGTGATCAGCTATGGCCTGTGCATAGTGACAGGTTTAAAGACAGATTTTTAATTCTAATAAACTGGTGGTGCAGAAGTAGGTTGAGGTTCTCATGAGGTATCTGGACAGCAACTCAAAATGGGAAACCCAAGGATATGTGTGACAGCTTCAATTTGTTCTGCTCCTGGGCCCTGTGAAATACAAAGGAAACATTTATGCTTATTTCAGCTTTGGAGGGGTTTTTCTGTTTATGATTTTACTTGCAATTTAAGGTTGGAGGAGGAAGAATTTCTTTTTGTCTATGTATTTTAGTAGCCCAAAGGTATTCCCTTACCTTAAATTCCCAAATTTTGCAGATCATATATTCTAAGTAGGACCTACCTCACCTGGAAGATGCAGATGGTCTTTAGAGCCTTGTCAAGCGAGGCTCATGCTGCCAAGTACAGTTTTGTTTGCCTTTGAGTCCAGGCCAGTGCATTAAAGAAATTGTGTCAGCCTTGCTATGTTTAAGCTATACATTGCTAGTGACCTGCAGCTTTGACCTACTATTCAGTTTCACTGTTTCCCATGCATTTACTGTAATTATTTGATTTAAAAAAATATATCATATGTCTACTGCATAGCCCTTTGGGAACTGATGTAGGAGGGATCAGCAGGAGCTGCTGTTCTTCAGTAGCCTTTATACAATCATCCAGCTTCAGTTTTTTTCTTGAAACTTGTTCCTCTGATGTATTGTCATCCTTTCAGCCCTGGTGATTTTAGGGAGCACTTATTTACTAAGGTGAATTTCCATGAAGTAGGAAGCAAAACGAGCTGAAAATTGGAAATGATTAGGGTTGCCAGGTGCAGACTTCTAGTTCTTTCTCCTTCTTCAGCAAAGAAAGCATTTCCCAAAGCTCGATTAAATCTCTTAAATCACAGTTTAGCCTAGCATAAGAAAAATAAGCTCTAACACCAGATCTGAACTAAGTGACTAAGCCATGTCCTGTTGTGTTGGAATTGAATTGGTTATAGCACACAATAATCTACTTTATTGTCATCCTGGCCTTAACTGTAGCATAAGATGATTACATTGAATGTGTATAATAATAAGGCTTACACTTTGTATATAGCCCTTTAAATATTTTGGCAGACCATAGAAAGAACCTTTACGTGCAAGGCTTGATTAATCCTTTTCCTCTGTGTATAGAACAAGTAGCTGCCAGAGCTCAAGGGTAAAACCTATTAATAATGTCTTTGGCAGTCCCCGCCCTCCTTCACAGTGTATTCTCTTGTGTTCACACCAAACTCCAGGCTTATTATCATTTTGGTCTCTCTTTTGCTTTCCCAGTTTCTACATAGCAGTCAGGGTATTCTAGCAGAATAGTATCTAGTATAAAAGTGTCTAGTATAAAATATTTGCATGAACTCTGTTTTTCCAGTGACAGGGAAAGAGAAAAGGGGTGGTAGCGTTGTGGGCAGCCTGGCTCCTGTGTTATTTCCTACAGCTGTTCACACTCAGTATGGTAGAGAAGACCCTTAGAACCGAGTTTAGGGAAGTGCTCTCGCAGGGAGCTGTGTCTGGTGTGCTCCCAGGGGGATGCACGTGCATTCAGCGACGTGGCTGCACACCCCTCTGGGAGCACTCCTCGGACTCGGGATGGATGAGGAATTACTGTTGTTCTCCTTTTCATATGGGGAAGCTGAAGCAGAATGAAGAAAAACATTTTTTATAGGTTCATGTGATGAGATGGCTGCACAGCCATTGGCGCCCTTGCTCTTCAGCATCAAAGTCAAAAGAGACGTTAACGTTAAAACACAGCGTTCTTGCCAAGAGAATGACTTTCTACAGGGAGGTCACACTGGCTTATTGTAAACCATTACTGACCTTGAGCAAATATTAATCCTGAGTTCTGACTGCTAACCTATACTCTTTATACTAAAGAAAATGATTTAATCTTTGGCTTTCAATGAAAGTTAGTTCCTTTACCAAAAAGTTTTCAGCATGTTTTTGTCAGAAGTAGGTTCAGAGTTTGTATTATAGTCTCATGGGTATATTAATAACATAGTACAACAAAGAAAAATGGCATGTGGTGAAGGTTTTAAGTGAAAAATATTTATTATTCAGAAGGCTTTCGAGCAACTTAGGTCACTAGATCAATAAAACATTTTCATTTGGAAAGTACTTCCCATTCCTGCTGCAGTGTCTTTTTAGCAGCAGCAGCTGTGGGGATGGTTAGTGGGTAGTTGTTACCAGAACTGCAGTGGCCTGCCCTCCCTTGCCAGATCCTCAAGGGACCAGAGCACATCTTGTCCTCCTGTCTTTTTAAATAAGGTTGTTACAAAACTGGAGGAAGGGGGGATCTGTGAGGGGGTGCCCCTGAGCAGGGAAACGGAGGTCAGGGTCATGCGGGGCTCATGGCACGTGTTGGGAGACACCTCATAGTAGTCTATGCTGTCTTGAACTCCTGGGGTCCCATTGCTGAGGTGTTCCTCAGCCAGAACTGAAGCAGTTCCACCCAAGAAGCAGCATCCTCCGATTCCCCTCTGCCCCTCCTCCTCTGCAGCGGCGATCGAGGGGCGCGGGGGGGCCCGGCCGGCGCCGCCACCGCGGCTCTGCAGCCCAGAGGTGGCAGCATTTCACCGGTGGGCAAAGGAGCCCCGGCGCACAGTGGGGACATTCATTTGGCTAAGTGCTTTGGGATCTTTTTGGCCAAAAGCACTGTGTAAAAAATAAAAAAAAAATTAAGGTCATAAGGTGTCTGGGATTTTTGAAGAGCCAGTGTAACAGTGGTCTTTTATTATTAGTGAGTTTACAGCCAAGAGCTGTCCCGTAAATGAGCAATGCGATTTAGGGATTATTTTTTTTTCCTTTAAAAGCAGGAATGCTTGAGACATTAAAGGTGGTCTGGCAGCTTTTGCTGTGAGACTTCTCTTCATGTTGATCTGTACACTGGCTTTGTATCAACACGAGAGCACCACGTTCTTGCAGACAGGCAGGGGTCAGCACTGTGTTTGAACTGGACCGCATGCTGCTTCATGCGAGAGCACGGTTCGTGGTGTGGGGGATAGGAAGAATGTGATAGAGTGTTTGGCTATATAGACTGCAAGCTATATGCCATTAGTTAGAAAAGATGCAAGTGTGGAATGCGTAGTTTGCACTCAGTGTGCTGTTATTTATTTACTTTAGAAGGACTGGGAGGAAGATGAACTAATACCCCATCAGCCCAAGATGGATGTAATTCAGGTATCAGTTTAGGAGCCAGGTTAATAGCAGGTATGATTAGATTTTTATTGTGTCATTGCTTGGATTAGTGTTAGAGTACGGACAGCCTCAGGTCCTTGAGCTTATTTAAAGACCTTCATATTTTCCGTCAACAGCTGTATGAAGTTAAAGGGAAAGAGGCCATGGGATTTCTCTTTCTCAGCTAGTTTATTTGTGAGGTGGTGAGGTTAATGTGGCAATATCCCATGCTTAGTAGAGAGGCTTTTTGGCTTTAAGCATTGTGTGTGCTCCCTACAGATTTATGATTTTGACCCCAGCCTGGCATTATCACACTGTCAGTGGGAGTATGGAGCTGGTTGGAACCTCCAGCTCTTGGTGGTAATCTCTCTTAATTAGTTTACAGTTGAAACAATTGTCCGACTTTTTGCCTTTAAACAAGGGAAGTTTGCTCTGTCAGTGGTTGATTTCCCTGAGGGAGGAAATCCTGAGGGGGGTTATCAGGGAAAGAAAAGCTCTGGGCTCCACTTTCAAAGCAATGCCATGTATGAAGCATGCATCAATCCTGTTAGTACTGCTTATTATTTCACAATGGCGTGTCAGGAATTACAGGCAGAGACCTTTCTAAGGACTCTTGCAGACCTTTATGCACTCTCATCCTGAGTCAGGATTTTGTGGAATTATGTGCTAATAAAAGCTAATTTTACACATTAAATTGCATTCTTTGAAACTGCTCTTTTAATTGCTGATCTTTCCCTGACTTCTCCACAGATCTCTCCTAGCCTTCTCATTGTCGACTTTCTGCCAGGGAGCCCTCCATGCCTCATCATTAGGACTGAAATCTGCCATCAGTTAACACACAGAGCATATAACTGGGAGCAGCCCCCTCCCTTGCATGGGAGCACAGACAGTAATAGACACTATAGTGGCAGCACCAAAGGGAGTTTTACCATGTATTTTAATGACTTGTGCTTGATTACATTTGCTAGATTGAACCAAAGTTCATTTAGTAATTGGTATGATTCTTACAGGGTACACATTTGACATTCCTCCCTCATTAAAGAGCTCCAACAATGGCTGTTGCAACTTTCATCTCAAGGGTGACCCTCTCAGATACATATCCAGTCTTTTTCTTTTGATAAACCACCCAACCCGGCATTCATTAACACTTAACCATCTGCAGCCAGCCCCTCCTAGTACCTTCTCCTTTGCTTTGATGATATAATTAAAAGCCTTCTGTATTATCTCCCTCAGAGCAATAAGTCTAGGTGCGTCAGCTCCTGCATTGTTTGTTATTCGATTCTCTCTATATCAGCTGTTCCCTGCGACAGGCTCATTTTTCATATGCTGTAAAGATTAGCTGATGGAGTGGGAGATCAGAGGCATGAGACCGGAGTGTGGCTCTCGATATTAGTAACCAGATGCTCATTTGAAATGGTGATGGGGTTTGCTGTTATCTGTTAGATTATTTGGCTCCTTTGCTTTTACCTGAAGATAAACTGGTTTAAGCACTAGTCAATGAAAATTAGCATCATCTTTAGTGGCTTGTTATGATAGAGTACTCTTATCAGTCTGGTTTAGTGTGGCTATTCTCTCCTTGAGTCTGGCTTACAGAAATCACAGCTTTGTTTATGCATGTGCCCAAACTTGCCTGTTTGACCTTTGAAGCTGTGATTATAATATTAATCTATGGGACTATTCTGTTGCAAATCACTTAGGTGGTCTGTATTTCAGAGCATTTCATTGTGGGACCTCCCTCTTGTCCAGCATGATGTTCCATTATTGTTAGTATATTCTACATTGAAAGCTAACTCAGACTGGTGTTTCAGTACATCTTGTTGTCTGGCTGCTTTTTGTGGGGTTTTTTTTGTGTGGGATGGAGGAGCTGAGATAGCACTGTGCTTCTATTTGTCCACTTGCACTGATTTTGTATAACTTAATAACAAAGTTGCTTAGCTACAGAAAAACTTGGTACAATACTTGCACACAGATACAAACTTCAGCCCACAAATCCTCAGTGTCCTGTGGTGTAGCTAAATAGAGTTATTCCAGTTTGCAGGTGGGGAGACTGCATGTGTCAGAGCCACACAGACACTGGCGACAGAACCAGCATTTACTGAGGAGTTCCTGTTTTACACCCTTGCTTGATGCCTAGCCCCTGCAGCCTTCCCCTGCCTGGTGTTTGAGGGGGGGTGTATGAAAGATCTTGAATAGGAAGAAGAAAAACTGGCATTCTGGCACTAAAGAAATTTTGTCTTGTTCGTCATCTTCAAGTTAAGAATTAGATTTCTTTCCCTCCCATTTTTGCCTCTCCTACCCATGTTGCATCCATTTCTATATTTTTACATGTCTATTGCCTTGTTCCATTGATTTGTTAATTTTCTCAGGAAACTATTATGTTCGTTACATAAATACAAAGAAACCTTTCTCAGAGAAGATAGGAAATTCTCCCTCTCATACATACACAAAATGTGGAAACTGTTCTCAGGATGCAGAGCAAGAGGGAATCTGCTGACTTCCAACTGCAAGATCTCATTAAAATTAGTGGATTCCCTATCCTCTTTGCATAAGGAACATTGCTATTTGGGCTGCCTTCCACAGCAACATCTGGGCCACTGATAACATCAGTACTGGAGCATTGCTAGGTGAGCTCATGTTTAGTTAATGAAGTAATCTACTGAAAGTGCATATATCATTTTCTAGTACCACATACTTCACTGCAAAGTGTTGTACTACTATTATAGGAGCTTTCCTTTGCAAATGGGACTTGAAGGATTTTGTTATAGTCAAAAATATGCGTAGCTTGAATGGCATGCTTGAGAAATGCCACATAAGTCATGAAATGTTAAGACTTAAATACTTTGGTAGTTCAAAGCATTGAGAAATGCACTGAAAAATGGCTTATTAGAACAACTGATGTTCTTGGTAGCTTTGGTGTTACTAAATATTTGGTGTGATAGTGTTGATTTACTATTTTTATATATATATATATACGCCCGATTTGTGAGTGATCCTTCTGCTGAGCTAACTACATAATAAAAGTGATCATGATCACAAACATCTGACTTTAGCATGTTCTGCAATAAGCAAACCAAGTTGGATAGAGTACACTGATAAAATATGTTCATTCAAACTTAATTATGAAATCCAGACATCAAAGGAAGAAAAATGAATACAGAAACAATTTCAGGTGTGGAGTGAAATTTCTCTCCTTAATAGCCTCTGACTGTGAGTGCAGATACAGATGTCTTGAACAGTTCAGCATAGTCCCTGCCTGTTGTTGTGTTTTGTCTTTTTAATCTGCAGGCTAAATATTCTTGTGGCTTTTCTGTTCTGAGAACTAGTGGCAAGTGTTCAGACAGCCAGAAGGCTTTCAAATGAGGCCACAGATTTGTGGAAGGGAAAGAAATATTGGCCTAATAAAACACCTAGCTGGTTTGAGACAGGTTCCAAAAAGGATTTCCATTATCCAAGAACAGAGAAAACATAAAGAGAAGCAATAGAAGTAGTCAATGAGTCTTTATAATTTAAACTTTATTCTTAAAATTTTGAAGCTACCAGAGATTCCTGAGGTTCTGAAATATTAACCTGCCACTGCTCTGAAAGCAAAGACTTCCCTGTTTGCCATTGTTTGGCTTATGATGAGTGGGAGTTTTACTGATCTTTCCCACCTTACTGGGCTGGATAGCCAAATGCTTTGTAATTGAGCTGTGGCAGTCATTTGTAATGTGTAGTGTAGGAAAGGTGAGCAGACCCCATCTCCTTCCTCTCTTCCCCTCCAGGAAGTGTTGGAGAAAATACAGAAGTGTTGTTGTGTTTGCTAGCAGAACATGCCCAGCCTTGCATATATATTAAGGCAGGCACTTAGCCAGAAGCTTTGAATTATTGTACCCTGACATTACCCACTGTAACTTTTAGCACTCTGGGCCCATTACTTTGGCTTCCTGCCCAGTAATGTGCAATTTCCACTTACATGAGAAGATGTAGCAGGAGTAATGACTCCTTGGAGGAGGTGTTTTCTTTTGCAGCAAAGCAGCCCAGGGCCAGCAGGTGTTACAGACACAGCCCAATAATGGCAGCCTGAGCTCTTCTCTTCTGGCAATCCAACAGTAGATGGAAAGGAACAGACCTTTGCACACTTGTCACTATCCCCTGACCTCATTGCAGAGTCATGCTCTTGGAAACAGCCATGCAAAAGCTCCATGATTTCCCTTTTTTACTCTTTTCCAGGCACCCCAGAATGCACATCAGAACAGGGCTGATGGATGCCCATCTCTACTGTCTGAAGAAATATGTGGTAGACTTCCTGGTAGAAAACAGGTAAGAAACCAAGCAACATACAAGATAGTAGCAGGTGATTGCACTGACATATGGTTTACACCAGAGCTTTTAAAGGAAGATTTTTTTTTTCATTAAATTAGCTAGCATAAAATAGAAATATAAAAGAAACCAATTTCCAGAATACTTTAACTATACTAAAAGGAATGCCAAGCATTAGTCTGAGTTTCTTATTAGGATCTTTTTGAAAAAACAAAACAAAACCCAAAAAACTAACAAACCAGCATAAGTGAACGCTAACATTTTTGTCTCTTTTATGCATCCCTTCTTTTTCTAATGTATCTGTTCTTTTTGGCTGCTCATTTTACCAGGGCTTCCCCATTGTTAGGCTTTGAATACATTTCTGACCTTTGATTTCCCCACCACAGTCTGTTTTGGTCTTTGCAATCACCTTCTCTCTGCCCCTTCACATCCACCACCACTGCAGGTGGGCTATCTCTGTAGCATCCTATGTTTTTCGCTTGTGATATTCCTCTGTCAAAACTCTGAGACCACCCACTGAGAGTAAGAAAAACATCCATTTATGGAAGTGGAGAAGGATCTTAGCTATAATATTTCATGAAACAGACAAAAAACCCCCCTGTTTGTCTTTAAAAAACAAACAAATGAACGCTCCCCCTCACAGTAAGTAGTTCAGTTTTGGAATGATGTCCTGTTCCTAGACTTTTTATAGCCCTCTCATGCCCATTACATATATTGAATGCTCACTGAGTTCTCAAGAGTTTTTCTGCCCTTTTAAGTAAGATAAAAGATACAGGGGCTAAGTGTTGTGTTCATAGTACATTTTCTTAGCAGATAAACTGACGTGAAAAAACATTGAGGGTGGGAGATTTATGTTAGTCTTGACCATATACAAATCTGGTGATACAGCTGGATACATGCTTGAAGGAGCTCTTCCAGAATAAAGGTCTGTGAGCGAGTTAATTTTAAGTGGAAAATCTGTGTTAACCCCCAGGGCAATTTCTTACCATGCGTAAGAACAAGGCTTATCCGATACTTTGACTAGTACATGGGGGCATTGTACAGGTTATTTTAGTTCCCACTTGTGTACAGAAACATATGTGAAAGGTGAGAAAGCTTCAGGAGCAGCAGATGCTTTAAACCTGGAATAAACCATTTATTCAGTGTATTTTAGAAAGTTGGTGAGGGTTTGGAATTCTTGTGCTTCCTGTGGTAGCATGAAGCAGTGTTTACACCTTTCTTTTGTCATAATACAGCACGTACGACTACGTATGTGAAATCCTGGCACGTAGTTTTGCTGGGATTAGACATTTCTGGAATATTAGACATTTCACACATTCAGTTATTTTCCCCTGGTACTTCATTAGGTTTTGAATTTAGATCTGTGGGACAAGGATGGTCTTTGTCAGATACGTCACTCAGAGAGGCCTCTGAGTTTAAACAGCAGTTACTTCAGATTTCAAGGCTTTATGCTATTTCAGTGGAAGCTGGTGAGATCTTTGATTTTGTCAGTTGGGATTTTACCTTGTATTAACCAAAGCCGGTAGAGTGAAATTCTGCTCTGAACTCTTCTAGTTGGCCCCAGATCTCCATAGAAAAGTCTACTGACTTTTTGCGAGTACGACCAGCTGGGGTTTTTTTGTTGTTTTCTATAGTGAGGTCATTCTCTGTCTTCACTATTTTTTGAAGCTGTGCTGCTTTTCTGTGACACTTCCATGACAAATAGATCATTACAGCAGCTAGGCAGCATTTCTTAAGACCTGATAGCAACATCTGGCTTACTAATGGTAGGTAGCTGCTTCATTCTCTTTATTACACAAATGCTGCTTATTCAGTCAATTGAGAGAGTCAATTGCAAGTAATGTGCTTAACTGGCAAATCTGGGGAATGGGACTTTTGCCATGAGGAATAACTTCTGCTTTCAGACTTCTGGCACTGGTGGGCATTTGCAGCTTGTTTTTCTTCTCTGAGGAAGGGGAGGACAGTGCATACCCAAAGATCTTTCCATGTTTGGCAGCAGTATGCCAAGACTTTTGAAAGACTCTGGGGATTTTTTTTTGCCTCAAAAGTACTGACATCTACATAATTGTTTGAGTTTAAGGATTCTTTTTAATACTTTGGTTTTTAATCCAGAGAGAACCTACAGTAAGATTTTGCCTCTCTGCAATTCTGCACCAGGACTGGAGAAGCTCAGATGCCTTGTTTAAGTTGTGCGTGTTTAAAACTAACAGCAGGGACTGAAGTGAACAGTGAAGCTCTTGTACGGTGCCAGGAAGTACTGACACAGTGTACTTCCTCAATATTACAATATTTACATTGTGTTAATATTTTAACAGCGGGGTTTGATGGCAGGCAGAACACCTTTTTTCATTGTTTGTAGCTCAGTGAAGCATTTACATTTTTTCAAATGTTTTTTTTGACATACAAAAGTTGAAAAGATGTTGCCCAGCAGTAAAAAATTCAGATGCTACAACTGGCTTTTGTAGAGGAAAATTGTGATTACTTCCAGGTTGAAGCATTACATGAAAACTAATATGGTTATCTGTATGGGACTTGTTTCTTCTTCAGTGACTCCAGCTTAGTTGCAAAGATGTGGCAAGACTAAACTCTGCCTGGGTGAATCTAGTTTATTTATAGCTGTATCTGTAAGGGTAAATTGCATTCAGATTAATATATATGTTGTAGGTAAAGTACGAAGATACCAGGAAACTAATATGAAAGTAGGGAAAAGAGAACATGAAATGGCTAAACCTTGGTTCTGTCTAAGTATATAAATCTTGCTTTAGGATTTGGAACAACTTTGTTGTGTGGCAGCTTTGGAAAAAGGTTGAATATTCAGCTCCAAGATGAAGTCATGATACCAAGGCTTTTTTTCATCAGCTTTATCACTGCCTTGCTTTGTGGTACTAGACAGATCCTTGATTTTTCTACGCACTTGTTTCCTCTTCTGGGTGGGATTGTTTGGAAAATAATCAGTATTTGTTTGGCAGCAGTGAGATTCTATGACGAGGGATCTTAGGAAAGGTCAAAATACTGTTTGGTAGCCTGTAACTCAGCTTGTAGTCCTTTAATACATTTTTATGAACTATTTTAAAAGGCCTGAATTTATGATTATCCTGCCTGAAATTTTATTGCACTATAGCAAATCAAATTCTTGAGTTTTAAAAGGCAGAACTTGCTAGTGCCTTTGAATAAAAGTCAGAGGAAATATTCTGCTTATTAGAACCCCTTCAAATATGTATGTCCAGACAAAAATAAAAAATACCATGCCCCTAATGTAATTTAAACCTGGGGAATTTATTTTTCAGGAATGAAACTGCTTTTTCTTTCCTCTCCTAGGCGGAAAAAATGAATTTTGGCAGTTAAATCTCCATCTATCACTCATCCACTAGTTCAGCACTGGATCCTAGTGAAATCAAGTGTGCAAGGGTCCTACTCTGTCCAAATCTACCAAGCTCAAACGCTCATGGTTCCATGCTGGCTTGGGGAACAGCTGAAAGAAATTCTTGCCCACAGCAGTTTATTTTCTACAGCTGGAATTTGTTCCTTCTCTTCTTTCCACACTTTTACTTCACCAGGCTAGGTCGATTAAAAAGTGCTCTTTAATCAGCTGCAGTACACTGGCAGCCTCTGCGCAGGGGTGCCAGTACGAGACTGGGAGCTCTGCCCTCAGATACCCAGCACTGGTGACTTCTGTCACTGGTCTGTCCACATGAGATTCACAAGAGGTCACAGACCACACCCTGCTACCAACTGCATTTATCCTGTCTGAACAGGAACTGTGACCTCAGTGTGAAGCAGCTCTTGTTTGGACTGAATTTTCTGCTGGTGGTACCTGACCCTGGGGTTTATTTCAGCAGAGGCCTTTGATTCTTCACCAGGTTCCTTTCTTCATCAGTGAAATTAGAGTTGCTGAGGTTGGTCTTGGTAGAGATTGTGGAGTTGTATCACAACCTCTGCACGGGAGGGAAATCAGTTAAAAATACGAGCTCCTTGTATTTAGGTGAGAGGTTTCCTTTCCTCAGCATTTCCCCTTTCAGAGCAAAGCCAGCCCGGGGGTCTCTTAGATGCCGCGCTTTGTGGCGTGGGAAGACAGGCAAGCACAGGCTGTGCGTGCTGCTGGGGCTGCTCTGCCAGCACAGGGCAGGGATAGTCGAAGGTGAACACCTGCACCACATGATGAACTGCACAATATTGCTTTTCTTAAAGCGATCCTTCCACGAGCTGAGCCAGCAGTGAGACAGAAGCAGAGGCTGTAGCTGGCTGGGGGCACGGCTCCACCCCGCAGCTGGCGGGCCTCACACCCCTGGGGCCCTGGGGTGGCAGCCAGCACAGTAGCCAGTCCCTTTTTTGGCACTCTCCTGAGTGCTAGGTTGGAATCCTGCCTTGCTGCTGCATTCAGAGCAGATGGAAGAAGAGAGTCCTTATTCCCTTTCCCCCATGAACTTCATGTGTAGCAGAGGGCAGGATGTGGGCCTGTACCGTGTGAGCCCCGCGTGTTGCACAGACATGCGCTGGTATTTCTTTGCTGTGTGCTGACAGTTGGCTTGCTAACAATCCCAGCAAAGCTGCTACCAGGAGAAATATGATCAAAGGGAAATTGCATGGTAGCTTGTGTTCTTTTTTTCCTGAAAATTTCTGAAGCTTTGGCTTGGTGAAGTAAGATACCTAATTTAGGGGAAGGCAGAGCAGAGATAAATATAGAGCAGCCCCTTTCCTTGTAAAGTTTTAACATGAAAAATTCAAACTTGCTTTGGAAATTTAAACCTTGAAGATCTGTCTCTCTGTATATCCTGTGAATATGCTTAAGCACATGCATAATAAGCATTTATAATATATGTATGCATGAATGGCATTGTGCCCAAAGTCAATTGTGCAGGTACAGATGACAACATTTGTTGTACTTGTAAGAGTTTTACCATGCTTGCAGCTGAAACCTGTAGGCATATGGAGACTGCTGTTTTCACCCCTCATTGAGGTAGACCAGAAAGTCCAAAGTCAGATCAAGGCTGCCTAAAAGCAAAGCAGTATGTGGTCCTAATCAATAAGGTCCCCAAAATAATTTTTCTCAAATTTCATCAGTGCAAAGCTTGTCAGGAATATACTAACCAAACCTTAGTTACAGATGAGCATACAAAAAGCCACATTTAAAAATACTAACTTTTTTAATTGTACCACTTGCCAGTTAATAAGTGCCACAGCACTTTTTACTTTTGTATTTCCCACATATTATGGTACAGCCTCAGTTACATGACTTTGTACCTCATTTTGGGGCTTTTTTTTCCCCTCTGTGACCATTGCTTCATTTATTGCCTGAGATGTTTAGTGAAGGAGATACTGTTAGGTGTTGTATATAACTTCTGTAGTTCAGGTGAAGGCCACCAGCCTCATTCCCTGTTTAAACCTTGTTCTGAAAATAAGGTAAATACTTCCCTTTTGGAAAGGTAAAGGTAAATACATTCCTCTTGGTGCTCGTCACTGATACTGTGATGCCCATTAACTATCTTTGCAGCACCTCTACTAATGAAGCAGTGGTTTTTCCCCCTTCTGAAAGTGGGAAACCAGGGCTCACAAGAGCTGAGGTTTGAAGCATCTTTGTCTTTAGTATGCCATTTTTCAATTCTTAACATTTTACAGGGAGCTTAAAATGTTGAAAAAATGTTTTCCACTGATGATAGCTGTTGCAGGGTGATAATCAATGGCAACCTGCAGAAATTAGATTTATGCTCTGCATTCAGCAGCATCCATAAGAGCCTCTGACAGAAGGGAATTACAAAAAAAGTTTAAAAATCAGTTCTTCAGGCATCATTCATTTGTCTTACATCTTAGCAGTTCTTTTCTCCTCTTGCAGCTCTCTGCCTTGTACGTTTAACACACATGTTCTAACAAATGAGGCAGTCATTCTTCTGCCTCATTACACAATGGTGATTCATCCCCAAGGCATAGTCCATCTTTGCATTGGGTGAAGAAGAGATTGAGATTGGGAGAGGAAAAGTAAGTCTGTTCTTGAGGGTTGTATCATAATGTGAACACAAATGATCTTAATTGAGGTACAAGCAATGTGCTTATAGCTTTTCTTAATTCGAATGCCCAAACTGTTACCATGATGTTCTCTAAGTGTGTGTGTATATATATTTATGGATGTGACACTTTTAGAATTAATCAGTAAGTCTACTGTGACTCTTGCTAATGGAGTAGCTGTTATCAACATAGATTTATCACCTTTCAGGTCAGCCACCAGAAGGATATGGTATGATCTAAGCTTCAAAGAATATCCATCTCAGCATTTATAACCTTGGAGCATACTCTGTTTCTCTGTGGAGCAGTGTTCAAGCACTTCAATTACCTTGCAGAAAAGAGAGAACAGAGCACGTCCAAGGTAGAAGAACTTCTACCTTTTAGAAGTAAAAAAACCCAAAACAAACAAGTCTCTTCCAAGCATGTGCAAATAGGGTTTTTTTCAGACTTAGCCAGATGTAGTATGGGCACTTCTCCTGTTTACAAATGTAATGCCCAGACGAAAAGACAACCCTGTGCTGTGCCAAATTCCAAGCATGGAAGTGCAAGAGCGTTTCAGCAGAGCAGATGAAATATTTTTAACATGGTCAAAACAAAGGGGTTTTTCCATAATTTTGTTCTTGGAAGTGGCTGAGACATTTTTGATGACGCTATCCAAAAAATAATCAGCTTCAGGGAAACACCTGGCATGGATAATTTCAGCCAAAACAGTTACACTTTGGCAAAGTTTACAAACAGATGAAGACAGAAACTTAAAATAGGAAATTCTGGGCAATTTTTCTTAGGCACCCTAGTTGCACCACCTCTGAATGCTGGTCATCTCAGATTGGGTGGAGGCAGATGCCATCGTGCATTTGCTCAGATGTTCTCTGTTCTCTACCAGAGTGTCACATGCACTTTCTGACATAAGATCTTCAGACTTCATTTCAAAAGACTGTGTAGGCATATGTGAAACAAAATTCCTCTTATACATTAGGACATTTCACATACTTTTAGGGTGTCCTTTCCCATTTTTTCTCCACCCCTCTTCCTCCTAAAAGCCAGGTAAAATTTTACTATGTTTAGTAATGTGTTTTGCAAATCACCATTTTGTCCAGAATCTAGCCCTTCTGAAGTTTTGAGTGTAGAAAAAGCCACAGTTTCCTTGGTAGAGTCACCTGGGAAGTGGGCAGCTCTTCCTACAGCCAGAAGGATCATGTGTGGTACTGGAAAGGCAAGAACGATAAACAGCAGCACTGTGGTCATTTCAAAAGGTCTGAGTTAGCAATTCACAGTGCCTTATCCTGGGAATGCTGAGTGCTAACATCTTGCCTGCCACTAGAGAAATCCACTTTCCCTAGGGAGCCCTCCCCTCGGGGTGCACCCCGTGAGAGTCGGAGCTGTAGCTAAGAAAACAAATCAGCTTTCTGCAGTTCTTCCAGCACTGGAGAGCTGCCTGCCAGAATTTGCCAGTAGAGAAACTCTTTTCTGAACTGAGCAAATTTGCAGTAAACTTTATAGCCAAAGTCAGTATGATTTGTTTACAAAGTTAAACACTGGGGTTTGGGTTGGTTTTTTGGGTTTTTTTTAACTGCTGAAATAAATAAGAGCAAATTGCGTGAGGTCATAGTGCTCTGTCTTTCCAAACTGCTTCAGCTGCAATCCCAGAGCACACTTCTCTGCTCAGTTCCCCTCTGCTGTGTCCAGAGAGCCTCCACTGGGCCAGCACCAAGAGGGGAGAGGAATGTTTGCTGTCTCAGTGCTGTGTTGGGAGATCTGTGGCCATGAAAAGAGCTGCAGCAGAGCTACCCTTCTCCCCCTTGATAATGGGCAGGGCAGTGTGAGATCTTTGGAAACTGAAGGTGCAAGTGACTGGCTCTGGAGCTCCTGCTTGGATGGCTGTGTGCTATGCTGTACACAAAGGCCCCTGCAGGTTTATATTAAGGTGCTGCCCAGACTAAACCAGTGCATTTTTTCTTTTTCCCCTCTAAATGCCTTTTTATCATTCAGGCTGTCACCTGTGTTTCCTGGCAAGGGCTGCTGGCTGGGGGAGGTCTGGCAGAGCTGAACACCCGGCTTTGGTGGTCTTTGTGTGGCTGCCTGAAAGATGGCTTAAAACAGAACCTGCTCTGTGAATACCTGCAAGTTAACATGTGTCAGCCGTGTGGCTGGAAGGTTTCTCCTTTGCTGTAAAGAGAGATTTTATAATGAATACTTTCCTTGTGATTAAAACGGATAAATAAACAAATAGCTCTTACAGGAAGTATACTGTGTGAAGACAGGGCAAATAGACTGTAGCTTTCCAAACAAGGAAGAGAAAAAGGGGGAGGAAAAAAACCCACAATCAACCCAACCCAAGCTCCTCCTTAGTGCATTTAATCTATTACAATGTGAAATGGCAATTCATCTTTCCCATTTCCTTTCCTTGTCAAACATATCCAGCTGTTGGAACCTTCCCTGCTCCCTACTCGAAATGCCAGGATTGGAAATTTGTTGATGTCCCACTCCTCTAGGGTATCACTACTGTTATCATCTTTCTGTGGTACCAATCAAGCTTACTCCTGAAACCTCAGGGGGAAAAGCCCTAATGATCCCAACTAGATTTAAACACATTATGATTTTCAGCAAATGCCTTCTGTAAGAAATACAATTCCTTTTCCTGTTGGCAGACTACCTGGGAGCAGACATATCTTTAGATGTGCTGAATTGCAGCTGATCAACTTGATGAATAACTGCAAACCTTTCTGTGAGACCATCATACTCCATAGTGGCCACGTGCTTGAGATCCCGAAGCGTGCTTTGTCACAGCACAGTATTCTGTGCATCCAAGCTGCTCCTAATGCAAATTTTTTCTAAGGTAAATGTTAAAATGCGTTAATTTTGTTCTCTAACTATGATTTACAGCATCATATGATGACCCTTTGGATTCTGTAAAAAAAGTGAATTTAGGGAGGTCATGAAAAAGGTCATTCAATTATAGAATCACAGAAATATTTAGACAGGGGAGGGATGTCTAGCAGAATCTAGTCCAACCTCCTGCTCAAGTAAGTCTAACTTTTGTGTTTCTCGAGGGTTTTTTTCCAGTTGAGTTTTGAAAATCTTTAAGGGTGGAAACTGGGCCTTGTCCCGGGACTGTACCACTCACTGAAAAGTCATTTTCTTTATGTCCCAACTGGAATTTCCCTTGTTGCAGCTTGCATCTGTTGCCTCTTGCCCTCTCACCGTGCACCTCTTGGAAAAGTGTGGCTGTCTTCTATATCACTTCACTTGTGGTAGTGGAAAAGTGTAATCAGATTCCCCCGCCGCCTTCTCTTCTCAAGGCTGAACAAACCCAGCTCCCCCAGCTTTTCCTCCTGTGTCATGTGCTTGGCCCTCTTGGTGGCCTTAGCTGGGCTTGCTCTTATCTGATAATAAACATTAAAAATTGTTAACTATTTTTTTCCACTGTTTGATGCAGTTTCAGTTTCTGTGGGTAACCTTAAGTCAAGTTGACTTTTGTCTTCACACGAGATGAGATTTTGGAGCCAAGAAGAAATTTGTTTACCCATCTTCGTGTGCTTTTCCCCTCCCTTTATTTATTTTTTTTCTTAAATCATTGCCACTTGGACAGTATCACCCTAAGCATTCTTTTATCAATGCAGTACATTTTCTGTACCTAGCACTACTTGCATGTAAGATAATAGTTTGGGTGAAGTTATCTTGCCTTGTTGAACATCTCCCTGTGAGGATACAATCCTTATACTATGATATTATATATATGTCTCTTGCAGTGGAAAACATAATTCCCTTGTATTCTCCATTCAGATGATATGAATGTACAATTTTCAAGATAATGGTTTCCTTTCTACCCTGCTCTGTTTTGCTTCTAAACCGCTCTTCGTCCACAACACCTCAGTCACTGACACATCGTTCTGAAATGCTGGGTCCCTTTTTACTGACAGGTTGAATTTTGGGTAGAGAGAAAAGAATTATCATTTTCCTAGTATTGCACTTTCTCTTGTAGGTTTTTTTATTCTAAGTGTTAGTTCAATGTTAAATTTTGTTGTGCCTTAGCCAGGCAAGTGAAACATGAACAATAATAAATATGTCTGTACACTGTTGCTGACTTTATTATTGCATTGAATTATTGTGGTGGGAGACTTTTAACGTCCTGCATATAGATGGGATAATAAATGCTACCAGTGATGATAAGGCACACATGCGTGAATAGAGTAGCTAAGAAGTGTCTTCATTAAGTTAGTGAACCATCATTCAGTCAGTAATGGTACTCTGACTTCCATTCTGAGTGTGGTAAGGAGCCTAGAGCATGAGGTAAGGATTGTTCTTAGAACAGTCTTGAATCAAAGAGGAGCAACTGTGAATTTCTTTACTTACAATGAAAAAACTAAAAAAAGGGGAGTATAACATTTTGAATAGTCTATGGGAAATGCCGAATGCTCTCATTAAGCTACTGGTTTTGAAGAAGTCCAAGAGGTGAATAGAGAGAAGCAGTGATATTTCCCCTAAATCAAGGATGCAGAGATGAAATGTAGCTCACACAGCATGTTACACCGAACTTTTATGGATTAATACCACCTGGAAAGAACATTATAAATAAAAGCTGTCTCGTGAAAAAGAGGAGATGGGATTCATTGGCCAAAAAACTTTCAACGTTCTTCAAGAAAGGATAAAGTGAAGACAAAAAAAAGTTTAGTCTTATCACAGACAGAAGATCATCTTGCAAACACCATGGTAAAAAGAACAGAAGAGTTGTCCTACGGGGGGGGGGGGGGGGGGAGTGAAGCAAGGATTAGCAATCAGTATAGAGGATAGGAATTAATTAAGGTAGAATGGTTGCTAGGGAGAAGGGTGTAGAATTGGTACTTGTATAGATGGAAGCAGGATTGAATTACACACCAGAGCTTCCAGTTTATCTTCCAGACTGCTAAGAGAAATTAGTCAAACTGAGGTTAGGTCTATTTGATTGCAGTCCACCAAACACAGTATCTGCATGGAGAAACAGCAAAGTCACGTGGGCATCTCCAGTGCCTGCAATGCAATACCAGTGGGGTGGAGTGGAAGAGGTTGCCCATGTGAAGCTACAGCCATGTGTGTATTTTCTGACACTCATATGTTTTATACAGACAAGTCTGAAGTGTTTAAATCTATTTATCTAAACATATAACTATGCACCTAAAGTTTACATAATTCATCAGTTTATGGATACATGTCAGCCTTATCAAATGCATCATATATGTGTGTTTGTTTAGGCAAATTGTCAGAATGCCTCTGTTTCTTTTTCAGAAAATGAGCCTAATTTCAAAGGCACTTAGAAAAAAGTTGGTAACTCAGACACAGATGGCTGCAAAAGCGGAGGTGGGAGAGAAAGGGGAAAGATGAGTTCTGGCAAGGAATCACATTTGTTGCAGGTGCGCTTGTTTTAGAAGAATGGGATGCTGTCTGGGAGTGAATGAGATCCATTCCTCAGCAGCGTGTACAACCTGCCAAACACCGTGGGTGGCCTCTGACAGCCTCAGAGACTTTTGGTCAGAGAGAAGTTCTAAAAATGTCTAAACTTGCTGGCATTCCCGTGCAAAAGCTGTGTTAGTCGGGAGCTGTGGGGTGTTCCTGGCTGTTTGGCAAGTGGGCAGAGTTAAGGTTACTTAGATGACCTGAGCTTGAGTGTGCACATGCTTTCAAAGGATTTGAGTATGTAATTGAGGAGTTTTAATTTCTGTGGTCAATTTTTCAGAAAGCTGCCTTGTTTCCCAAAGGGCTTTTTGGCAGAAGTGGAAGTTAGATCCCTGCTCCTTTAACTGCATCCAGACTTGGTGGAACTTGAGAACAGCTTTTTATGTGGTTTGCATCCATACCATCCCTTTCATACTTTGATCTGGTTCCTCTCCGTGTTACGGTGTCTGTGACTGTCACTTGCGTGTCTTCTGCTTTCCCTCCATCATCCGGAATGTGGGGTTTTGGTGGTGATTCTGCAGTTTTGGGAAGTCATTCATAAACTTGAGCCTGCAAAGCAAAGCTGTGCAGTGTTACTGGCTTGCTGTGTAATGGATTTTGAATGAGTCATGCACGTTCTTGTGAGCATTGGGAGTATATTGCTGTCAGGCTTGAAGGTTTTAGTTAGAAAACAGTATGGAAAGACAAATGAAGCACAAATGCAGTCATGTGGAATTACCTTTTAGTAGAACATTTCTAAAAGTTTCCTTGTCTTCTCCCTAGGCTTTTAACTTCAAAAATAAGAGACACTGACAATTAATTAACATGAAGTTGTGGCAGGGTGTGAGAAATATATTTGCTCTTTTTGTGGTCCAAATTTTGAGAGTAGAACATGAGAAATAGAACATAGCAAGATATAACAGATGTTCAACACTGTGATGAGTGCTTCAGGTTATTGAATTAGGCACAATTAATTGCCTGATAGTTTATTGGCTTGCTTGGTTACTTTGGAGTTTTCCTTTTTTATAATTGGTCTTGGGTACACCAAACAAAGGCAAAAGGATTATTGCAAGATGTAAGGGCAGAATTAGCCTTCTGCAGAGATGTGGCACACCCTAGAGATTTATCACTTGATTTTTTTTTTTCCTTTTGTATGCAGTCCTTCTCTGCTTTCTCCGCATTCTTAGCATGTCTCAGAAATTCCAGCATTTTTAGTAATGAATCAGTGAGAAGAAGGGGAAAAGTCCTGTAATTGCTTTTTCCATTGTGCTTGTTAAAACAGCGTTGTGGGAAATGGACCCAAACACTGTCTTTTAAGTGGTGTTGAGTCTGAGGCAGGTGGTATTAACTCAGGACTGCATTAACTCTTTTCAAATCTCTTTCCTGTTTCCTTGAGGAAACATGCCTGGTGTATATATGTGGCATGGGCTGTTTGCCTGCCTCTTGCATTGACATTTTAATTTGGTCCATGATATAAATATCATTTCCCTAATCCCCCTTGCCCTGACCCTGTTTTGTCTTTTCTTCAAAGTGAGTTGACTTTTTTTTCTTGAAGGAGGGGGGAGGAGATGGGAATGGTGGCTGGCTGCTCTAGTTTGGAGCATTAAATGCTCAGGGAAAAAATCTCAGAGTAACTGTTGTTTCTTTCTTTGTATTCACATGGAAATTTTTAATCTCCATCAAAGGATCAGGGGAAAATAACGTTGAGATTCAACAAGAGAGCTCCCAGCTTACATGGAATTTTTAAATGTTATTTGGCTTTATCCTTTAAACGATGAGAACCATGAACTATGTACCTACAGGGTTCAGAATTAACTTTTCTCTTTCTTCCAACACACCCTCTTTTTTTTCTTCTTCTTCCCTCCCTTTTTCTTACATCTTTATTGTTCTGCATAAACATGCAACTCCTTTCTGGCCAAAACTCTAAGTTGCCTTAGGATTTGTTTAGTTGTATTTATGTATACATTTCTAACATTAATTATGAGCACCAGTCTGAAATACAGCCTCATGTTCTTTTGATGTGATCTGAAGAATCTCTGTTGAAGGCCATGGTGCTAAGATCAGAACCCAAGCCCGTGTATGCTTGCATAACTGTATAAGAGCTAACATTTGCCTGTTAAAAAAAAAAAGATACAAATAGGTATAAAAGGGCTAATGATCTGCTTGTTTGTAGTGAGGAATCACAAACACTATCTGCACCTGTAGATTTAGCTGATTGTGGTGACAGTGATAGCAAGGGAAGCCCCCTGCAACTACCCAAGCAGGGTAACAGCAGATTTCACAGGTGGGTGCTGAGAGCAACAGTAGATTTCATGCTTCATCACAGATTAATACAACAGGGAGGATATTAAAATGCTAATACTCATTAATACTATTTTATGGTGTTTAACATGAAACATGGAAAATTAAAATGAATGACAGCCGGTAAATGGAACTGACAGTTGTGTTCAGGGTGTCCGAAGCTGGTGAGAATTAGCTGCAGGAAGCAAAAGCTGTGGACGCTCCTATTCCTGTTGTGGATAAAGCCAAACAGCACCTACAGTTACCTAGACTTGTGCAAGATCACCTAAACTTAGATTCAAATAGACTCTTCTATTACTGTAAAATATTTTATGAGATTCTTTTCCTTACCATCATTGGTCAGAACCATTATTTTCCATGTCCTATAACAGACAGAGTCTCCAGCAATACATATATCTAAGAGCAGAAATCCCAGCCCATTAAAGCATAATTGTGAAATCCTTTTTTGTCTTTTCTTAAGGGGTCAGTATTAGTTTTTTTCCCCACAACACTTCTTGTGTTTCAGTTGGCTACATTGTTCTTCATTTCTTGCTGAAGTTTCAGTAAGCTTCATCCCAGAGGCAGTTGCGTTTCAGCAACAAGTAAAAGTTGGCCCTCTGTGGGCCATAATGTAATGTAATATAATATAACATACATAGATACAAACTTAGTTCTGCCATGTTGTAGACTGTTTTAAGTTTATTTATGGTTAAAAGTCTCTGAAAACCTCTGCATAGCTGTGTGTAAATATTAAGCTTTTTGACCTAGGGTGTTTTCACCTAATGTTCTTTCACAAGTCAAACTTTTTAATTTAGCATGAGCCTTATCTGTGCCTTTACTGAAATGCAAAAATCCCAGAAACACTGGGAATACATAGAGAGCATGGGGACCAGGGATATAGGGATTCTAAAGATGTCGTTATGTCTTGCTGGTAGTAACAGTACTTGGTAAAATAACAGTTGTTGGACCAAGTAGCCATTTTTGCACCTTAATGTTTTACGTTTTAAATAAAATTAACCTTGAATATTCTAGGTTTATGATGCCTGGGTCTGAGTCTGCAATCTGCATAGCTGACCGCAAGTGACTGATGTGTGCTCTAAGCTCTTAGGTACATTTACTATTGAATTTTCCAGGAGGTTCTTTTGCTTTTAAAATATTTCATCTTCACTTGAATTCCCAGTTTTTTTCTTGCACTTGCACCATGAATTTCAACTGCCCAGTTGTCTTCGTTTCCCCCACTTACGCACCATCTCTTGCTACATCCCCTGTAGTTGTGATCTGCTGCATTAATGGCCGATTCCATGCCAGAGATACTACTTCTTTTTGCATGCTTAAAATGTGACCAGTACCAACCCCTTTCAAAATTGCTGCCAATTCGTGTTCTCAGGATACTGGAGCCACATAAGGTGCTTCAGGGATTAATGTGTCCCCCTCTCTTCATTTACAAGCAGATATCTAACAGCACTCTCCATCTTCGGTGATTTCGTTGAAAACCTGCTACTTTCTGTTGAGGTGAAAACAGACAGATAGAACTTAAAATATCAAAGTTTAGGAAAGGAAAAGTCATGAAAAAGGGCCTGTCACTTGGGCTAGATTTTATAAAAACATATTTATTTTGGCAAATGTTTCTCAAAGGGAGGTTCATGTTTATGCTCCTCACCGTCTGGAGTTTGCTGTGAGGTGTCAAGAGCATGCTTACTCCACATTGGCTTAGAATTGGATTTCTGCCAAAATTATGTGTGCCCTCCTCTCCTTCTGCTCACCCCTTTACTTTCTTTCTCCTGGTTGTAGCAGATTTTTCCTTCTGTCGATCTCAGTGCGTATTTCATTTTCACTTCTCGGCACTAACAGAAACAACAAGCTTTAGAAACCAGGGGGCTCCAAGTTTTAAAACCTGAAGAGAACAAAAAAAGATGCTTTCTTCCGCTTATACGGTTTTACGTTTATTTCTTCTTAATATAGGCATGTGAAGTTCGGGCTTTGATTGGAAGGATTTTAAACACACTAGACCAGAAACCCTTTTGGTTTGTCTTCTTCTGTATCTAGGTTACAGGCCAGTTGGTTCTTCCAAACTCCTGCTAATTTTTCTCTCTCTCTTGATGAAGGGTCTTCAGTCCCTCTGCATCTCTTATGATTTAAATTCCTTTCCTAGTTCCAGCCAGATGTTTGGTTTCCCCCGCTGTTGACAGTCAGATGATAGTCTCACACTATCGCTTCATATATCTACATTTGCAAGAGCTGTTGCAAAAAAATTCCCAAATCTTTCTCACAGAGGGCCTTACTGTGTATTTTTACTACTTTCCAAAGGCAAATTCCTTTAATGTCGCATATAAATTGCTTCAACAGCAAGCAGAGGCAAACCCTCCTGGTTTTCCTTTTCCAGTAAGAAGGGTGTGTTTCTGAGCCACATCTTATAGATGACCCAGAGATTTGCTCCACCTTTGGCAAAGGAATGTGGCTAGCACTTCAGAGAATTGCAGGAAAGCTTCAGGAGTTTGGCCAAGAAAGATTAAACCATCAAAAACCAGGCAAAACTGCGAAACTTTGTCTTTTCCCCTTTCCACTGCTTTCATTTCCTACCGTGTTGTGTTGTCCTCTGCATCAGACTATTTAAGACTGCCAAATACTTGGGTATTTTATAGGTAATATATCTTATAAATGCCATAGCCAGCCTCTGAGGGAAACAGAGGATTGTCGGTTTTGGATGAAGTATAAAACCCAAGCAGGAAATCATTGCTGAATGGCACAGCTGCAGGCAAACATTGTGAGCTAGTAAACTGCCCATCTGCACAGCCACACGTGTGTGGGAGCGCGGGGCCGGCGCGGCCGCGGCAGAGCGCGCCTGTAAGTGGTTAGCAGGCAGAAATTCGGTGATTAAAGAATGAAGTGTTTTGCTTCGTTAGTTCCTGAAATACAGCTATCTGAAGGTGATTATAATCTTATTTTCAAGCAGGAGGAGAGACTAAAGACTAGAGCTTTTCCTTGTTGGTGATAAAACATAAAAGCAGAATTTCAGAGGTGGACTGGGGTTGATCATCCCACTGCAGGACGGAGGATGTGACACAACTTGCACTGAGGACTGAAGGAAAAGTTTGTCAGGAAAAAGAAACACACTGTATTTGTTCATAGGACTGAACTGGCAATCCCATCTGAATCTTCCTTTCAAAGCGAGAGACAGGAAAGACTGTTTCGGTCCTTAAGTCTGCTTCACTGTCATTGACCTGAACAGGGGCCTGGGTGGGCTTTGAGCTGGTCTTAAAGTTTGAACTGTGTAAGATCCCCCTTTACTAGAGATTTTGCCAACCAAAATAATTTTCGCTGTCCTCATTCTAGTACTTGCCTTTCGTAATTTAATCTATTAGTTAGTTCCTAGTTTTGCTGTCTTCCATTCTAAACAAGTCCTCTTTCTTTGTGGGTTATTATTTGTTGAGTTCCTCTAGCCAAGCTCACTGTGTTAGTTCTCCCAATCCTTCCTCTGAAGTTTAGCACTTCCTCTTACGCATGCCAAGTTTGAGTTCATTTTCCGCATGATTTTCCCAAGTACTAGTTTAAATAATCCACAATTCAATAACTAAATGGAGATTGTTAAAATAATGAAACAACGACAATAAAGCTCTTTTAAGACTGCACTCCAACTGTAAAAACGGTTTATTTGGGTTTTTTTCCCAAATACTTTATTGAAAAATAAAATTATCTTCTCATAGTCAAAATTAAATTAGCTGGGTTATAATCCCATTGTACAATAGACTTTCTGCATTGATATTTGTCTTTTGGGAGAGTTTTTTGTTGATTCATTGCAATGTGTAAATCAGTGCAAGAGTAAAGATAATCTAGTGACTGGGGCCCTTGTTTGAGGCATAGGTGGCTTGGGATAAAACCCCTCGTGATTTCTCTGCCTCCTAGTATTGGGGTATCAGAATGCGTATAACAAAAGTTGAAATCTGTAAACAGGGAAGATGGGTGTATTGCTAGCTGAAGCCTCTGGAAGCTTTCTGTTCACTTATGTTTTGCATTGGAGCCTCTAAAGAGAATAGAAGTCTTGGGACCTAAACTGGTTAAACTGTGCTCATTTCTCTTGGTTAAAGGACTGAGTCTAAAATGTTCTGGATGTTTCATGTGAGCAGGAATATCAGTTTATGCATCATAAATATTTTGATTGAAGGATCTGATACTTCATGTATCCTTCAGCATTTCCATATTTTTATCCCAAAGTAAAGGAGCTGCTTTGGTTTTTCCTCTATAAGCACTTAATTCTCTCTTTTCCTGTCAATTGATGCAATTTTTTAAGGCACATAAAGGGATTTCAGTTTTTGTCATGACAGTGTTGGTACTTTCTGCATTCCATCTGCACACAAGTATGAATTCTAGGATGATGACATTAAATTATAGGCATCTCTGTTAAAATATTTGGAATACAGTTCTGAAAATGAAGCTTCTTCCTCATTTTGAGTCTTTCTTTATATTTTAATGCATTAAGGAAGCAGGTGACTAGTGGACATTGTCTTAATGTCTTGCCATTTTGATTCATCCTCATGAAGTGTGCAAAGTGTCTGATAATGTTATGCAAAGAAAGTGAAGACATGTAAGTTCCAGCATTCACAGACTTTGTGTGTGCGTCTCCTTCCCCAGGACAATCACATCTCTCCGGAGTGAACTGATTCCACATCTGGTTAGGAAACAATTTTCTTCTCCTGCATCATTGCAGCAAGGACTAGACAACAAAGAAGAGGACCAAAAGAAAAAAGAGCAAGCATCCCTAGGTCAGTACAATATCAAAAATTTGGGTTAATGGAAGTTTTAAAGTCCATATGCTACAGCTGAGTTATTGAGTAGACTACAGAACTAGCCTGAAACACTATTTTAGAGATTCAGCTTCTTTTTCCTCATGATAGCAATGATTCTAGTAGATTTCTTTTTCAAACAGTATTGTGTACTATATACATTTCTTTGTCCTCCCATATTTTGGTGTAAACCATAAGCAAATCAGCTAAGGGCTCTCTATTTTTTTTTTCTTGGAAAAAAGATTCATTTTTGAAAATGTAATGTTAGGAGGGAGTTCCTATAATTGCAAAGGACAGCAGGCTAAGCTAAGCCTTAAACACCCTGCACTGGGAACTGGACAGGATCTCAGATCCTGGAATTTATTTTTAGCATTTCCGCTGTCTTCTTGTGTGACCTTGGGCAAAACATTGTATCTGTCCTGATTCCTTGATTCACACCTGCAGAATGAAAATAAGCACTTACTCACTGCATGTGATAAAATCTAGAAATGATTGCCGAGTATCTAGCCATGGAGATGAGGTGAGGCAAAGATTTCCCTTCACCAACAGTATTTTAATAGTATTCCTCTTCAGAAAGTATTTCATTAAATCCTGTCTAACTTCATGCGTGTGTGTGTTCTCCAGACATTTATAGTTTCATAAAGGAAGATAATAGCTTGCTGAAACCTGCTCCAGATAACTCTTGCTGGAATGATCATAGAGGAGATATGAATGAAATTCTCCACGAGGGAAAAGTGCGCTGCTACGTCCATATCATGAAGGAGGGGCTGTGCTACCGAGTGAATACTCTTGGGCTGTACATTGAAGCCAACAGACAGGTGAGGAAAATACAGAAGTGCCACCTGAGAACACAGCAGTGCCTTAATGGGGCATTTCAGCCTGCAGGAGTGACTCCCTGCAATACAGCTGAGGAGTATGTGGGAGTTGAACCAGTGCCACGTTATCCAGGCACATCACCCTACTGCTTGTTGGGTACGGGTGTGAGGCCAGGAAACAGTTCTGTTGCTGATTTACTATAGATTTGATTTAGGTAAGCAAACCCTCACCCTAAACACTCTTGTATTTTTTCGGGAGGGGCAAGACCTGCAGCTAAAGAGCCAAGAAGTGTGGAAAATCAGAATGGAACCAGCTTTGATAGCTCATTTAATCAATGTCCTCCATGTCCTAAAAGCAAGATCAGTTTCAACTGGACTCTTCCTAGCAGATGTTTGTTTGTGATAATAACAAAGGTTGTTAACAATTTGCAGAAAGACTTAAACTACCCTTTCATTTAAATTGACTAATGATTTCCATTATTAAAGAATTCTTTTATGAACAGGTTTCCCTACTGTGGTACTCCAGGTAAATACAGAGGTGAACTCTTGATCTGATGCAGAGTCTGTTGCAGCTTTCCCTTTCACATGACTGAGAATTCCTAAAATAAAAAAAAATCACAGATGAGAATTAGAGAAATCCTGTACTACCTAAAAAGCTGGTGATTAAAAGCTCTTAATATCTTTGTGGGGAAGGGATTTGGGTTTTGGGGGGCTTTTTAATACACTGGCTGATGCAATACACAAGTTCTCACTTTGCTCTGCTAGTGATGAACTTCATTGCTATCAGGAATGGACAGTTTCCTCTAGCTTTGAAAGACCAATAAGGAGTGCAGTAAGGAAAAACTCAACATTTCTGGAAGTGGGGCTGGAAAGGTGGTAGAGTTGTATTGGGAATTCTGGAAGTGGTCACTGCCTTGCCTTTGCTCTCAGACTGAGTTGATTTCTTTTTAATAACATTAATGGATTAATTCACACAAACCAGAATTGCAGAATGGCAGCATGAGTTTACACACTGGAGCTCTTTCTCCATGATGCTTGTAGAGGAGCACAGAAATAAAGTGATTTGCTTTGTTCTTAGGGAGATGAGGAATAGAGGCAGCACTGCTTTTCAGCAGAAAGCGAAAACTTTCCCCAAAACCAGCAGGAACAAGTGTGCCCAAAGGGTTAAGGGAGAATACCACTTGCTAGGGGAAGTGTGCGTGCACATTTGGCAGCAGCCACTTCAGTAAAAAGTTATTGAGTTAAGCCAGTCAGACTCCATGTGGGTTTTTTTGTGTTGGTTTTTTGTTTTTGGTTGGGTTTTTTTTAACCTAAATATTCTACATTTTGGTTAGTTCAGGAAATATGTTTGCTCCTGGGTGGTACAAAGAATTAGTGTTTTGAAGTCACATTGGGGCTTTCAGCGTTGGAAAGGATTTTCTTTGAATTTTGAACTTTTTCAGGATGGTAAAATTTCTAAGGAAACTATGTGGAGGTAAAACATAAAATGGAGCTTAATGAGGAGTTGTGAGAAAGTAGTTCCTTTTTTCAGTGCCACTGCATTTTGTTTCTCTTTCTAATCCTCATAAAAGATGCACATTTAATTTGATCTGGGTGGGCGGTTACCTGTTTTGTTGGTCTCTAAGGAAGATTTTGGGTGTTTAGTTTGCCCTTATCTTGGCCTTCACAGGCCAGATTCTGATCCCCTTGCTGCAAAGCTGGGACCTATAACTTTGGGGTCCCAAAGGACAGACTCACACAGCAGTAGCAGTCCAGTCCAGTAGCTGTGGGAAGGAATGGCATCCTAACCCATTGCCCTTCTGGTGAGGAAACACTTTGCTCACATCATTTCACTTCCAGCTGGGTTTCTGGATGCCTGCAGCCTGTGTGTGGGCAGGTGGGTTCAGGAGGGAGTTATCTTCAATAGCAGGAAATAGTTTCTTTGTAAGATGAATTAAATCCAAACACATCTTAAACCTTCCCTTGACCCAGGCACTCCCTCTGACTCCTGCCCCCAGTCTAACCTTTCTTTGCAGAGCAAAATGCTTGAGCTCGTAGCTTTCGTGGGTTACCCCTCAGGCTGCACTAGCACTGACTGATTCTAATAAGGGCTTTGCTCTGGCCAGTAAAATCCTTTATTTATTTCACTACACCACCTTTCCACTGAGGAGGGCGAGAGTCTTTTTTCATTTCTTTCCTGTCCTCCAGATGAACACTGGATAGTAGGAATCTTTGCAACCTATGCTGTAGGTATGCTTTGGTGTGTGTTCCTCTCTTGGATCTATGTGTCAGGTGACATGTCAGGACAACATCCCTTCACCCTGCCAGCATCATCCGGGCAGATTTGCCTAGTTTGTGGTGTTCTGGTAACCTGGTGGTTTTCTGTAGTGCCTGCACCTTGGACTGAAGGATCTAATCTACTCTTGCTTTTTAAAGAATAAACAATTCTAGTGGGAAGGGCCAACTTCAAGATGCAAAGAACTACAGATGTGAAAATGTCTATTGGGGACAATAGGCAAATTGAAATGATAGCTCAGAAATGTGAGCTCATCTGATCCCAACTTCTTCAGATCTGTGGGATTTGCTTTTTGAGGTTTACTCCTTAGCCATCAGCTCTTGTTATCCCAGCTTTCTAAGGAAGTCATTTTACACAGTTGCACTGTATAGCACTTTTTTAATAGCAGCTTTGGAAATTGCTGGCAACATTCAGCCAAATTTTACAGAGCAATAGAGATCTCAGAGATAAACTTTTCTAAGAGTTTTGTAAAAATAGGTGTTTGGGTAGAGAAAAGGGAGACTTAAGGAGTGCTACTTCCTCCCTTGAGGCAAACTCAGTTGTGCCTTCACTGTGCTGAGACTCTGGTTGACCTCCCAGATGGACAGTCAGTGCCCACATCCTGGCTGGCCAAGCAGTATGTGCTGAGCTCCACACCAGCCCCAGCACATGCTGCCTCTCATTCAGCCATACAATTTGTTGTGATACAGACCTCTTAAGCCTCATACATCCGTGTCTCCTGTGTTCCTTTGACTGCCATCTCTGTCCTACCAAGACACATCATACATTGCATCACCCCTGCCAGTAACTGTGCAGCACTGTGTCTGTGCATTGTTGCAAGGCTCCCAGCTCCCCTGACGTCCCCATCCGTGCTGTCATCACCTCTTCTGTGCTGTGACCTTGGCCTCAGCCTGACGCCAGGAGATGCAGGATGCCTCAGGCTGCTCTTTCACCCACAAAAGGAGGAATGATGGAGTGATATCCCATCCTGCTACGATGCTGGCTCCCCTTCCTTTCAGGAGCCAGTTCAGAATTGCACTCTATGGATTTGTTCTTGGCTATTTCATGGGCTGTGTCTCTCTCTATTACCACCACTGCTCTGTCTGCTTGTCTAACACCTGCCTTCTCCCTGTCAGGAACCTTTTCTTGTGCAGCTTTCTACCATCTGGAATAGCCACTTGATCAACTTCAGTTTCTTTCTACTTAAACATCTGAAATACAATTTTGTTGCCCATGCCTCAGAATACTACCTAGTGGAGTGGGCTGGACACAGTCGTCTTTTTATGCAGTTTACGGGTTTATATTTCCCTCCCTTGCTCTACTGGACAGCGTAAAACATGCTGAGCTGCATTTGAAATGGCAGATGCTGGACATTGTGGTAACATACAGAATGTCACTGTGTTCAGCTGGAGCCAGCCTGCTTGCTGCTGCTGATCCACTGCTTCTCCACAGGTTGGAAGCTGAGTTGATGCAGTGCACTGTGGTAGCACTGTACCTGTCTCCTTTACAAAAGTGGAAGATGATAAATCACACATAGCTGGTGGACATTTGAAAGGCAGTAACCCACCGTTTCCCATAAGTTAAAATGTTTATGGCAAGTGCAGCAGTGCAGTGGAAATCAAAGCCATCTTTGAGCTGTTTATGTAACATGTGGGTACAGCACTATCATGTTAATTTGTGATGTGGGTTTTTTCATTCAGGTTCCCAAGTTATTGCTTAATCTGGGTGTGGAAGAGCCACTGGTTCATGGGTCTGCACAGATCACTGATAGAGGCATGGTAAGTGTTCCCTTTTCCCATCTCTGCTCTTTCAATAGTCTGCAAACACTTTGTTTCAAGAATTGCTTGCTAAAATTCAGTCCCATTGTTGGAAGTGAAGCCGAATTCTGAAGTGTGGAATGGTGGAATGTAGGTGATACAGCCCAGAGTCTTCTGTAGGCTCACCCATGGGTTCCTGCCTTTCAGTCTCTCTCTTCTAAAATGTTTGGTAAAAAGTCTGTCTTACTCCCAAGTCAGACACTGCAGTCTCTTGTCCCGTAATGGCAGTTCTTGGTAGTTGAGCAGTTTTCCTCCCAAAGGACGCCAAACCCAGAAAGGATCAGAAACTTCGCTAATGCATTTTGGTTGAATACCAGCTTCAGGCCTCCCTTTGACAGGTCTCACTGGGCAAACCTGAGTGAAACCAGTGGGTACCAGCAGGACTGTGCCTACCATGCTTAACCTTTCTGCATGAAGCCTACAGAGCCAGATCCACTAATGGAGTTTTACCAAACTAACGGACCTTGGGAAGGCTGTCTAACTGTCTGCCTATGGGGTGGACCACAAATTTCCAGGTCTTTCCTCTGCCAGGGATCGCTGAGGGTAGAGATCCCTGAGGGTAGAGCAGGGTAAACCCTATTGATAAGTGCTTGAGACACACTTTGGAAGAGGTGTATGGAGAGCACATATCGGAGAACTCCATGTACTTTTGCTAGTTTCTGTTCTTTTCTTCCCTAGGTTGGATCAGACAGTATCATTGGGTCATCCACACAAATCGGAGAGAAGACATCCATCAAACACTCCATCATTGGCAGCATGTGTACCATAAAAGACAAAGTTAAGATAACCAACTGTATCATCATGAATTCTGTCACAATTGAGGAAGGGTATGTTACCTTTTTGTATCTTAGTTCCCTAAATCTGAAGTTTCTTTTTCTAGATAGATCCTGAGTCAGTAATTTTTATCCTGTAAGGAATCCTCAGCCAGAAGAGATGATGCCAGAGGCTGTGTTTCTAAAGACTGAGTCACAAATAAGTCTCTATAAGCAGTCCAGAAGTGCACAAGTGAAATAAACTAACAAGAGGGTTGCAGTCTTGGAACATAAATTTCTTCTTTTTACAGTAGATCCTGTCCTCTTCAGAATGTGTAAGTAAGTTAAGTGGATGTATGAGTCTGTATGAGCTTGTGTGTCATTCTTCCAAGCTTTATTTTAGTGGCTGGATCAGTGAGTATGCCTAAAATATTTGAGGCACAAAGCACATTTTAAAGTGGTACACTTGTCAGCTAGAAATGTTCTTCTCACATTTGAACATTACAGCTTCACCTGAAATGTCATTTTCTTTGGCCCTTTTTTGTCATCCTGCAGCCTTTACTTTACCATTGCCTATGCTGAGTAATAGAATAAATGAATAAACTTTTCAAAGAGAAAATCTGCCAGCTCCTAGAGGTTTCTCATGCACTAAAGACACTGACTAAATAGTTATCCTTGAGCTGTACATTTCCAAATGTGGGAAAAGCAGCCTGTCTGTAATTGTTGATGTCTGCATGCCCCCATCTTTCCATACATGCTGGCTTCCTGTGGATGTCAGTGGAAACTGCTGATTGAGTCTGTGCAGACCTGTATAAATTCTCTGCTCCTTCATGGCTTGAGGTTTGCTTAGGGCCTCAGGAAAAAGGCCAAACTCTTAAAAAATGCCAAGTTGGCTCTGAAAGTTGCATATCTGAAAAACATAAAACCCCAGAGGATGTGGGGTCTATGGAGGATACTACTGTTACATAACTAAATTGCAGGTAAGTATGGTACCTTACCACAAAGTGTTTGTCTTTAATAGAAATCCACAGTAATTTCAAGCACATCATAAATCAGAATTCCATTGAGTATAGAAAATAGCTGGTTTCCAGTTCGATCACAGATGGATCCAGTATGGCTGTATCACAAGCACTGCTGTCATAAAAAGTAGAGGAACCTCTCTCATTTGATCATGAGACCCTCTGTCATTTTGATTAATGAATTGATGCCACAGTCATAATGGTATGGTTTTACATATGAGGTCAGCAGCTCTACCATTAAATCGCAGAGGCAGCTGAGTGTATAAATAGCACTATTTTTATGAAGAGTCCCAAATCATCTTGTGTTTGTCTGCATTGGCATTTAGTAGTATTCAAATCCTAAATCGAGCCCGGAGCTGTTATGTTAAGCATTTCACAAAATTCCACAAGCATCATAAAGTCAGTGATATATTATTTTTAAGAGGGATAAACTGACTTTTGGGGTAACATTTTTGTGAATTCTAGAAAACAATGTGATCCCTAGTCACTCTTGGTGGAAACAATATAGCCACCAAAGAGTGAAAAACCTCACAGTCCCAGGGGTTTACCTCCTTTAGCTGCTCTGTGGTTACTGCACACTGATGCACTGGAGTCAAATTTGTAATTATTCCTCTCCAGCTGGAATTAAGACTATAGACACTGGATCTTTATTGCAAAGCATACTGTAATTAATATGTAGATCTGCACAGATACAGAGCTGATAAAGTATTTCTTAATGCATCATAGTAAGTCTTAAGATTAGAGGGGTATGAAGTCATGCATACACAGGCAGTGAGAAACAGAAATATTCTAGCTGCTGAGTTTTGTTGAAAGAAGCCTTGCTTGTAGTGACGGATTTCTATGTATTTTTTAATGTATTTTGACTCTCTTTCATTACTTTGGTTAAATCTGATGGATTTTTGTTAAAATGCTAATCATTCTTACTCGTGTTGATGGATCCATTTGCAACAGGTGGATAAATTATATGTGGTTTTGCTTTAAACTGCCCACAGTGGACAACTCCTTATAAACACCTCTTCCCCCAAGTGTCTGTAAAACAGCTCAGGCTTTATCTAATCACCAACTTCAGAAAACGTCTTCATCTTTAATTGGAAAGTCAATATGTGTTGGGTGATATGGGTCAAAATGAGCGTAATAAAGTGCCTTGACAGATCTAATTCACTTTTTTTATTGCACAGCAGATGTCCTACAAGTAAGCTAGTTTTACCATCTAAGGTATTGTATATTAGAAACTTCTGAAATTGCATTGAGAAGTGGATAAAAACTGTGTCATTTAAAGAACATACATTTTAATGCTGACTCGAGCAGCTCAACCAGACTAATGGTCTACTATAATAATGCCCAAGTCAAACGTGAGTGGTAACTGAAGGAAGGCCATTCCCAGGAGTGTTCATTGCAGTCACACCGACTTGAAGCAGTAGGCTTAGAGGACTGCAGTAGGACACTTATTATGGAAAAGACAAAGGTGTTTAGATAACTCAGAGAAGAAAAAAAAATCAGGTAAATCTTTTCTGAAAGTTGGGATACTGGGAGCAACCAAATGCAAAAATTGCTCTGCATTCTAAGTTCATTTATCAAGAGTTACATGACACTGCCTTGGTATTTGCCTCTTCCATCACCTCTAGCTTCTCTGGGTTAAATCTTACTTTCTTTTTTTTTTTCCCATCTCAGCTGCAAAAGCGATCAGCAGCTTCAGTTCCCTATGTCAATATAGAAACAGCAAAACAAAACGAACAACAACCCATAACAAAAAAGAAACAAAATGCACCAAAAACCAAATGAAAAATGTTTATCTCTTGGTAGTTTTCCTATAATGTGATTTGAGGATCCTCTGCCATAATTCCTGCAGTATCAAGATCCACAAATTATAACTCCAAACCAGAACAAGGGTTTTGAATAGCCTCACCGCATTTAGTACTAGCTTCTGAAATGGATAAATTCTTGCTGTGCAGATGGGAACACCACAAGGTTCTTAGAACAAAACCAGGTATCTCTTGTTAGGCAGTGGTTGCCTCATTATTGGAGTAACAGAGGTCATGGCCTAGGTGACAATAACTTTGTGAACTGAATGGATCAAGGACCTGGGCTTAGTGTGGACGGTCCATTGCATACTGTTTGCAAATTATGATCGTTCCTCCAGGAATGGCTGGTGCATTTGATACTCTGGAGTACTAGAAGCTGGGTTTTTTGTTTGTAGTGGTATAGGGCTTCTGTTACATTATATATATATCTCCTGTGAAGTGATTTGAGTAGATATGAATCCCCCCTCAGAGGAGATTACAGGGGATTAAAGAAGTTAGTAACAGGGCAAAATAATTGGTAGTCCTTTCCTAATGTGTTTCCCACTGTGCAGCTAATTCTTCCATCAATGAGACAATAAAATAGCAGAGATTACATATGTGCTGAACGATGGACATACTTGACCAAGCTGGGAGGGATGTAATTTATGCAACAGCACAAGTGCTGAGAGATGCTGACTGCCCAGGTGACAGGCTGCAGTGGCAGAATGGTTCTTTTTCCCTCTGGACGGCTCCCCAGAGCTCAGTGACAAATGACTGCACTGAGTTACATAGTTGGAGAAAATCTACTAATCGAGCTAAAATCATAGGTCACTTGAAAACTTTGTCTGTCTGGATGTTCCTGCAGTAGCTGTGTGTGTCCTTAGTCTCTGTAGTGGCTTGGGACTTCCCCTTCTCTTTGTTCTGTTTGCATCAGGGGTGGAGCAGCACAACAGGGTCTCTGGATTGCTGCATCTTTGGTGCAGGAGTCCACTCATTTATGGCTCTCTTGCAAAGGGGCAGCAGCGTGGTAGCACCCACAGACTGACTCAAGCTGGTTGCCCAGGGGGATTGTGCCATTTGCAAATGAAAAGTAATGCTTGGTAGATTTAACCCCTTGATAAGCAGGGCTGGCAAACTGGTCACAACAGGTGAGGAGAAGGCTGAGGTACTCAACCACTTTCTTTTTGCCTCATTCTTCACTGTCAGTCTCTCTTCCCACACCTCTCAGCTTTATGGACCATAATACAGGGACTGATCAGAGGGCTGGAGCACTTCTGTGAAGACTGAAAGAGTTGGGGTTGGTCAGAAGAGAAGGCTCCAGGGACACCTCATTGTGGCCTCTCGGAACGTGAAGGGGGTTTATAAGATTGATGGTTACAAACTTCTTATCCCAGCCTGCTGCAACAGGACAAGGGCTAATGGCTTTAAACTAAAAGAAGGTAGACCTAGATTAGATACAAGGAAGAAATTGTTTACTGTGAGGGTTTTGAGGCATTGGCACAAGTTGACCACAGAAGTTGGGACTGCCCCATCCCTGGAAGTGTTCAAGGCCAGGCTGGGATGCTGATCAACCTGGTGTAGCTAAACATGTCGCCACTCATTTAAGGGGGCATGGACTACATAGCCTTTAAAGGTCCATTCCAACCCAAATTACTTCATGGTTTTGTAAGGTTGTTTCATTTGGTAGACTGAGGCACACTCAGCTGTTTTGAAATGAGACCTAGATATGGATGGATTAATTTGGTTTCAGGTTCCTGTTCTGGCTTTTGTTTTTGCAGTCACTGGTTGGTTTGTTGGTTTTTATCAAACATTGGCTTTATTTTTACCAGTCTTGTTGTTTTCCTTAGTTTGCTAGCTTCTGGCAGCAGGAACATCTAATTGCTCTGGTCATACAGGACCTTGTGCTGAAGCACTCTGAGCATTACAAATAATATTAACAGGAAAAACATGTTGAATCCTTTATTCCATCCCTGCAGATAAATATTTCGAAATCTCTTGTTTGTTAGTAAAACTATCCCAGTGTATACACTTACGGGAAGGAGCTTGGCCGTTTTGTTATGTGCGCATTATATCCTTTTTCCTTGGTCGTGGAAAATGAATGTTTCCCTGGGAAAGATTCAGGGGAAGGGACTATTTAGTAGGGAAAAAAATCTGGTCTTCGGACTACTTAGAGGTTAGTTGAGAAGGCAAGCATGAAAAGCTCAGATAAATACTGAGTCCACCGTAAGCCATGCTTTGAAAAGGTCTTGTTGACATGGTGGTAGTCAGTACCATAAGGACTCTGTGGTAGGTTTAGTCTGAAATGAAGTATTTTGCTGCTTTTCTTTTATCATGGAAATACAAGAAAGCATTCTGCTTCAAATGAGGTTTTTATGGAAATCATAAATAGGTTGCTGTGATTATCAGAGAGAGCAAACGGCCCAAGATTTGCATCTAGATTTCACCTCCACAGCAAGAAAGTACCAGATCTTCACAGAGCAACCAAGGAAGCTAAACCTGTCTCACCTGTAATTTTGTCAGAAAAACTGTATCCCAAACTGGGATTAGCAGTGGGAAACGGAGAGAGTTCCTTCCAGAAAGGAGTTTGCAGCAGACAGTTGCCAGATAGCCTGATACAGTGGGCAGTTGGTTCAGGAACTGCAAGACTGGGATTGCAGGTGTGACTGAGGTTATTGAGTTTGTGCAGGGGCAGGAATCATTGAATAATAACCTCATAGCTTTGTTTGTGAAGTTTACAGCATGTTTTGGAACCATATACAAACATACTACCCAAAAGAACTGCTGAAGTTCCCTTTGTGGCTCTCTGATACGGTCACCTTTTGGAAAGGGAAGGGGTTAAAAAGGCAGATATGTTTTGGGTCAGGCTGCACATGATGGCAGCAAATTGCAGTGTTGCAGCATCGGGAAACTTGGAATGCAAGGGAGGTGACACCAAAGGCTTCGAGTTACAAACTGCAGGGAGGTGATGTGAATGTTGAGAACAGGGGGAAATTTAGAAGAGTCCCACGGGAAGATGTGGTAAACCTTGGGGAGTTCTGACTCCCTGGGCAGAAAGAATAGGCTAGATTAAAAATTAGTATGAAGGACTAAAGTACCCAGATATGTGGAGAAAGAACTGGCACCGAAAATGTTTTGTCAGCCAAAACTAGCATCGTCCTGCTTCAGTCATGTGAAGACAGTAAGTTACACACTGGATTTTGTTAAAGGTGTTTGGGCTACCTGTGTGAAAGTAGATGGACAGATGCTGTAATGCTGCTCTGTGAGGGGACTGGAGAGAGACCACATGTGACTGGTTAAGGCTACTCTAGTTTACCACATGTCTTCAATTTATTGCTACTTTCTATGAGAAAATGTACAAAGGAAGAAAACAACAAGCAAGGCGAGCTGGATTGACTACTAACTGCAGATTGATTGTGAAGTTTATTGGTTGTTTCCTCAATAGTGCCAAATCAGCACCTGATGTAGAAACAGTCAGTGGTTTGAAGAAAGTTCTAATTAAAACCAGGGTGGAATTGAGTCTTTATAGGGGTTCATAAGTAGTCTTTTCCCCCTTGGACAATGGCAGTACAAAGGAGTAATCCTATTGCCAAGGCAACATATTTTACAGTACATAACCTCATGAAAAGGAATGAGGAGGTGAAGTTGTTTCCAGCACCATAGCTTGCAAAGCTGAAAATAAAGATCTGCTTATGCTGAAGTTCTCAAACATTTTGTATCTTGAACGGTTTTTTAAAATGGCTGTTGTCTCCTGGACACTTTGTCTCAAGCCACCAATTGGCTCCCTGCCTCCCTAGAAAGAAGAATGAGTTTAGAATAGATATTGCAGAAAGCACACGAAAAGTGAGAACTTCATTCAGAAAAAGCACATGCTCGGCTTAAATATATGGATAAAGTATATCATGGATATAGATAAAAATTAAATTAATGAAGAAAACTGTGTATTGTAGTCCTTTAAAAAGGGGTCTTGATTTCTCTTGAGTATGTAGCAATTCTGTCCTTTCTGTCACACCCCTTGGTTTTAAACTGTGAGCATTTTTGGTCAGGAACAATAATTTTCATTCTACTATTTAATTCACTGCACATGCTATGTAAGATACTGAATAGAGACAACCTGTAGCCAGCAGAGTTTGCTTTCAGGAAGATAAATTGAGGAAGAAAGTGCAAAGTAGGAAACTAGTAAGTAGGAAACGGTGGAGCTACTTGTGGAACTGGTTTTCAATTACTTTCAACTGAAGTCAAATTCTACTGTATCTAATGTATTGAGGAAATTTCTCATATAATACCTGTTATCTTGTGAGTGTCTGAAACATTCTTACTAGCAGCTCCTCAAAAAAATTTTCTTCTGGCTAGCTTCCTGGTACATCAATCTGTCTTAAATAAATCACCTGTTCTTTAATCTCAGATGCAGATGTTTCCCTGATAGTGCAGGGAGCTCATCCCAGTTTTCCAAACATCTTGTACGTCAAATGTTGAACTTAAAGCACAAATGAGCTCTGAAAAGTGGCATTTTAAAATATCTCCTCTCATTCTGCTGATCTGCTTCTTCAGGTGGACAGGGTTGTGTCTGACTTCAGAGCTATAAATAAGCTTCTGCCTCCTGCTAACCACATGGGTCTAATCGAAGAGTATGGAGATTTTTCACAAGCAGCTGATTGCTGTTGGATTTTGGTGGGAATCTGGGTCTGAATGGCTCTGATGCTCTTTAAAATCTTTCCCCCATCTGAGTATGGAAAAGGAAGAAATTATCACATTGTGCCTCTTAAGTTCCTAAGGAGACAAGGGTTGAACAAGTTCATCTTGGATCTAAGAAGCCAGGTTCAGTTTGTAAGGGTAACATTTACAAAAACCTTTTCCATGTCAACCTAGCTCACATGATATGGAAACTGACTTAACCAATAATGTCTTATGAAGGGCCACAGCTCTCAACCCAGAACTGCGCTTCAAAAACCCAGAGAAAGTGTCCTTTTACTGTGCCTGTTACCTCACTCAGACTGTGCGAGCTGGTGGGAAAGTGAAGCAAACACAGAGGTGGTAGTGAACATATAATTTTCCTGCTTTGTTTCCTTCACATAGACATTAGTAGCTTTTCCTGGCCATCAGTGAAGTGTTTGTAAAATCGTGTGGGACTTGGTCCTCCCACTCTGCAAAAGAGAATCCAGAGGGAGGTCAGCTTTCCTGTGTGTGGGGTTTCCTGGTGTAAACTCCTTGCAGCATACTTTTGCTGAAGTGTGCAACCCTGAGCTTGCGGCTACATAAAAGGCCACCAATTTGTTTGTTGCAAGATCAGCTGGATGTAACTGAAGTTTCAGAGGTGAGGCATGACCTTCCTGGCGACCTCCCCCCGCACCCTAAGTTTCACTTAATAAAACACATTAAGGTAGGTTTGAGGCAATCCTTTAAGGTCAGTTGAACTTTCACTGGAAAATACGAGTGCTGGCAAGTATATGCAATATGTAATGCAAAATGTTTAGGGTGTGGGGAAGAAGTGTAAAGGAGCCATACCACAGTGATGAGCTTGGCTAGAAAAGAGACATGAAACAAGTTCCTTAGTGAAAACACCCTCAGAGACGGGCGAAGAATTTAGAGAGGTTGGTAGAATGATTTTGTTACCCCCAAGGGGAAAAACAGGAGATCAAAGCCTAAATTCACTTACGAATGCTTGCTTTGAAATGTATCTATAAATTATAGCATGTACTGCTGGCATCTATTGTAGTCTTTGGTATTTAGTTGAGTGTATAACGTGAGATTCACAGTGCCCAGAGTTCTTCTGTTCGTGTGTAAAAGCATCTTGGTGTAAAAATGTTATTGGTGTGTAAAGCATGTTGGCGAAGGCAACATTTTTGGTTCCCAAGTTCCCTAGTAGTGTTTTTGCCTTTCCTCTGTTTTTCCATGGTCTTTGTGCCTCACCCCTGTGATCATGAGTCCCAGCCACCAGCTCACTAGCTAGCGGGGAATTCCTTGAGGGGTTGCTCGTAGGCTTTAGAACTCTCCCTGACTCCTTGCCACCTCTTAGTGTTGTTAAGGTGCCTGTGGTGGCTGTTATCTTCTTGGTCAGGGCAGAAAGGGATGTTGCTCCCAGGGGAATCCACATCTGTTACCCCTCAGTCAGCAAAGTAGCTGCCGAGGCATGTCACCCTTTGCTTTTTACTCCTGCGTCAGTGTCTCTGTTTCGTAGCTCTTCTGCAGGAGCAGGAGACCCAACTTCTTGGCACAGCAGAGCAGTACCAACAAGCCGTCCTAAGCTTTGTGCTCCAGGCCTTATTTCTTGTGAGTCTACAGTTTTAAGCATTGCATTATAGACACCTCATTTGCTTTGCTGCCCAACAGAGATTATGTCGGGGTTTTGGCACAATTGGATTAAAGTACCAGGCCTGGATAACTTCCATTGGCATTTCAGGAGATTTGCTGTAAGGCAAACCTGTGACATTCATACCTTCCTAAGCTTGCACAACTAGGGCGAGAGCTGCAGTTGAGGTCTTGACCTCAGTTACTTAAGCCCCTTTCTCCCAGGAGCGTTCATCACTTTAATCACAGAGTCCTAAATAATCAGTGGGTAGCCTGTAATTAGGGGGTTGTGTCTTGGACTCCTGCTGCCTGCTCCCGGTGTGCTGAGCACTGCGTATTTTGATTTCCCATTCTCCCAAAGGATGTTTGATCTCAGATTTACACTTTAGAAAATTAAGAAGGGTATGGCACCTCAGTCCCCTGGCAATCTTCCTGCTTTCAGTGGTAGGTGCCTTGCTTTGCCTGAGTATCGCAGTGCTGCAGCGATTGACACACTTGATTTAAGAGTTTGATTTATAGACCGATACTCGGGCTGAAAAGTCAGCAGTTCCAGGGCTACATAAATCAGCCTGTCTCTGGGATTAATACTTCCTTATTTATAATTTCGACAGGAGATGGAATTCTTTCCTAGTTCTTTACATTTCTTTCAGATGTAATCGACCACCCTGTCCTTTGGTTTAAAGCTATGTGACTTTGCCACAAATAAAGGGAGGGGAAAGTAAGCCGAGTCCAGGAATTGCTGTGCTATAAAAGCTCCATATTGTGTGCTCTTGGACTTTGCTTTCTCCCAGCTTCCTTCAAGCCCACACAAGAGATGGACTTGAGGTTTTTTTGGCTTTCTTCCCCTCCCCCCTCCCTCCATACATACGCTGACCTTTTAGAAAAATAAATAAAAGATAAAGAAGGACCTGGAATGTTGCAGAATGTGTGTACATTTTGCTCTCTGTTGTTTTCTGCTGGGATTAGTTGTTTACAATGGGGGAGAGAGGGAGGGCAGAGGAAGGGAGGTCTGTGGCCTTAACTGAAATTAGTGGCATTTCAGAGTGATCTTGTTAGGTGGTCTGCAGTTTAAAGACCTAAATCCTTGTAATCCCCCCATGCCTCCTTGGCCACTACTCCTTTTGCTCTTGTTCTCTCACTTTCAAAAAAACCCACCCCAAAGTCAGGCTCTTTCTCTCAGATACAGGCGCGTAGCGGACGCACAGACACAGACGTAGCCACACACTCTCTCTCATATGCTCCCATTTGCACGTTGTACCTGTAGAACAAATTAATGCTTTAGCTACATCTGTTCCCACTACAGGACTGGGCTTGTAAAATGCTCTCTCTAGAATGCAGACATACACTGAATATTTTTATTTATTTTCTGAAAAACACACAGCTGCCAGACTTTCAGTTTGTGATTACACTTAAAACAAATTCAAATTGAAATTTCAGCCGTAAATCAAATGCCCCAAATTAGTTCCTCTTGTGGGTTTGAACATGCTCTTTGGATTTTAAGGTCAGGAGATATCCGTTTTCACCGTGCTGAAAAGTTTAAAAATATACTACATTTTCAGGGGAAAAAATAAATATGGTTTGCATTATAAAGCAGTACATCAATGTGTGTGTATGCACACACACACCAGAGTTGATGAAGCTAGATGCTGTCAGAGCACCTTTGAGGGCTAATAGCACCTAATTGTAATGGAAGGCAGGAACTGTGGTGGCAGTTTAGCCAAGGAGACTACGGCAGTGCCCTGAGATGTGATATTTACCCTGTAAGAGAATAAAAGTTTATTCCTTACTCTTCAACTTGAAAAAATAGTAAAAATTAAATAAACACACAAAATACTTCTCTTGGCAGGCTTTATGGCTTTTTTTTTCTTTTCTTTTTTTCTTTTTTTTTTTTTTTTTTTGGAAAAAAGGCATTTACAAGTGGTTTCAAAATGGCTGTGTTACATCTGTCAGCGGGTGAAGGGAACACCCACAAATTGTGTTTTTATCTCTTGAAGTTTTGTTCCACTTGAGCAATAAAAGCCGGATTTGCTGCTGGTTTGTGTGATTGGGGTAATCTGAGCGTTGAGTATGGCTTTAAAACTTCTGCAGTTGTTGGGTTTATAAGTTTTAAGAAACTCCCGGGGTGGTGGAGTTCTTGGGTTTTGTTTTACCCTGGCACCAGGGAAGGGTTGATTTGCAAGCACCTGGCACAGACAAGTTCATCTTGGTTCCCTGGCCTGTCCCTCCCAACAAATGGTTTGGCAGGAACCTCCATTATCTTTGATGTTAATGTCATCAGCAGTTTCTTGGTTACAATGCTATTCTTTCTCAGGGAGTTGAAAGCCTATCCTCAAGTAGGCTCTGAACACACATGCAGTATTTTCCAGCCTGAACTCCAGACCGACAGCTTAAATCCCCTCTCTTTTGGGGAATATCTTCCTGCATGAGGGTAATGCTGAGAGGTGTAGTGCACTCACAGCTGCTCTCATGCTCAGGAGAAGTGATAGATGGTGGGAACCTAAAAGTTTGCAGTGGAAAGCTTTCATCTGACTGGCTTAAAGCAACGGAGGAGGAGGTATTCTGGAGTGCACGTTTTGGATGGGAGCCATTTCAGTGGGAAATGAGCAACTTCTCCCATTCCCTTCACTAGTCCTGTTCAAAGCCAAGTCAGGATGGCAGCGGTGGGCAGTCCCACTTCCACTGATCCCTTCCCTAGCCCGGCATAAATGCCAAGTTGCTCTTGCTCTCAGCAACTGCTGTTGCACAGGTCGATGGCCTGAGCTGCTGTGCGGGCACACGAGGCTGTTGGAAAGGAAGCAGATTGTGACAGTGGGAGAGCAAAGACAGGCAGGGGTCTGCTGTGTATCTTTGCCGCTTTTTATCTTATTAACATGTTAGTAAAAACCCTGCCAAGGCAACCTGAGCTGGTTGCTTGTAGAATAATTGCTCGTATTGCCTCCTTATAGGTCAGCAGAGGGGGAGTTTAAGTGAGTTAAAAGAATAACTGTTCAGAGGGGACAGTCTGTTCAAGGGGGCTTGTAACTGCGAACCACTGCGACTGAGGTCCAGTTTTATTGCTTTTACTCCTGCAGAATTAATGGTGGTTTTGTGGGGCAGATGGTTTCTGCTCTGACTCACACAAGCAACAGAATTGTAATATGTTTAGTGATAAATTCTTTGTACTAGATAATAGTGATGTGTGAGCAGGAAAATAGTATGAATTAATTTTGGGATCAGTGGTCTGGAGTGAGGATCGATGTTTCTCACTTCTGAGGACCTCAGCTGACTAGCACTCCATTCAATTCAGAATTGAGGCTCAGGGCTTTGACATGAAACCAAAACCCCTCTGTTAGTTCAGACTCCAGGCTAACAGTTCTGTCCACAAGCCAGCCTGATGGTGCACTGCAGCTGTGCTTCACTAGTGTAGAGAGTAGTGGTGGTGCCTGTAACCAAGGTGGGGAATGGCTGCAGGTCATTCAACTGTGCAACTCACTGTGCAGAAAGTCACTGAAGCAAAAAACTTCTGGTTTTGACAGAGCTCAGTTGTTGGACTGACAATATTCACAGTTATTGTAATTAATATTGGCAGAAATACTGGGAAGCAGATACGAGATGCTAGGGTTCACAGTAGGGTTAATTTGGGGTAATCTAGGGGGAGCAGATTACCTGCATCTCTCCAGGGTTATAGATCTCACTTACATCTTTTTCCCAATCAGCTGGTTTCAATGTGTGTTAGTATTTTTAGGTACATCTTAGCTGTGTTTTCTGTCCTTCAGTGACTCCTATCTACCTTTGCACATGTGGAAATAAGGAAAGAAATAATTTGATTCATAGCTATTTTTTTCTCTGTTGCTTTGAAAGAAGTTACATTTAATGTTATTTAACACTACTCATCATGACGATGGAACAGCATTTCAGGACACATCACAGATACTAGTAAAAGTAGACAAGTTCCACCTTACTGGAAGAAGGGGCTCAAAACAATGCAGTAACTCAGAATCTGTCAGCAGAGAAGTTACAAACCCAGTAGTTTGAACTCCTTTCCTCTCTGGACAGTCAGATCAGAGGATTTGAAAGCTGGTTATTACAGATTCAAATACATTTTGGAATAAGGTGGCTTTTGCTAAAGTTCCATCCTGTGTAGCATTTCAGACTTAGTGGTGTCAAAGGCAACATGAGCTTGAAGGTACCCAAGGCAGGTAGAGTAGGTCTAGTGTGGGTTTCACTGGTTTAGTACTGCAGAATAATCATGTTTGGGTGCTTGAATATAACATGAACAAAGCCAATCAGCTGAGCTATTGATCTGCCCCATCTCTCTACCTTTTCTTAGTGCCTGGCAAGCTGGAATGTATAAAACTGCTCAGCAAAATTTTCAGGGAAAGACTGGGCTGCTGGTCCTGGTTTTAGCTGGGGAGCTGAGCAGAGAAGCCACCCTCTCAGTTACCCAGACTGTCTGTGGAAAATACAAGACTTGATCCAGGTCCCAAGTCTTTATTTATTCAGTTAAGTATTTATTCTGTTGAGGAAATGTAGAGGAAAGCTGTTCTAACACGAGGTAAAACTGCAAATGCTTTTTTGCAAACCCGTTCTGACACCTGGAATGTAAGTTTTTCCAGCAGCTGGCTGTGAGGATCAAGAGAAGAATGGAGTTTTTGAGAAAAGAGCTGAACTGAACCTACTTACAGGATCATGTCACAGAGTCATTGGATATTCCAGTGGATACCCTTGTTTTGTACCTGTCATTTAAATTATTTTCTTGCTTTGCTTGTGTTTATGTTGTAGGTGCTGTCTTCAGGGCAGTGTTATTTGCCATAATGCTGTGATAGAGAAGGGTGCAGACATCAAGGACTGTTTGATTGGAAGTGATCAGAGACTGGAAACCAAAGGTAAGTTCAAAATCTGTATTTACTGTGCATTTGTAATAATTTTCAAAACTTTTTCCTTGAGATTTTACTCCTGCGTCTTCATGAAGTGCCAGTAAACTGTGGCAGTTCTACAGTGGGGTGTCCTATAATATCAGGATTTGTTTTTCATGGAAAGTACAGCTTCTTGGCATAAGTTCAGGGACTTGCTCCTCTGAAGTTGGCAGCAAAGCTCTGTTGTTCTTATAAAGAGCAAGACTGGGTGCTGAGACAGTCTTTTCCCAGAGACCACAATTAGATGAGCCTGAGGTTGTCTTCAGCAGAAGGAGCCATTATTTTGACTAGTAATGTTTGTCAGTGACAGGGGCGAAGCAGGCAAATTATTGATCACACAAACATCCTTCTCTGTAGATGCTCCCAGCGCACAGTGCCAGTATGCTCCCATTCACTTTGCTCCAAGCAAAAGCTCGAGGTGGAGCATCCTATTGGGAGCTGCTGTGCTCAGTATGAAATACAAGGGCAGCTACGTTCAGGTCTGCTTTACTGCCATGAAGTGCTATTTTGGGGCTTCAGAAAGGATACAACTACGTGGCCCTCATTTATCCAAAGTTCAGCCATGCAGTGGGAGTGCGCGTGGTGAGGGCTCGGTGGTAACCGCATGAGTGGAACTGTTGATTTCCTGCCCTAAGAGATAATGGGCAGGAAATGGCTGTTTCAGTGACTGCATCCCAAGCAGAGGCTTTTTAATGAATATTTATGGTTGGGGTTTGGCAGATCCCTGCTCCAGTGTGTAGACTGAGGACAAAAGTGAGTTCCTTTGCAGGCTCCATGTGAAGTTATTTAGTCAGATCAGGATTTATTTGCTTGCTTTGTCTTCGTGGGTAGATTCCCAATTCTAAGTGTCTTGATACATAGCAGAGTTTGAACTTAATGTAGTATAGCGTAACCTATTGTCAGCTTTGCATATGACAAATTTTCCTTTGAATTGAAACTAAAAGTAAAAAGGATTCATGAAAACAAAGTATTGATCTTGCAGTTGCAAGTCTCTTGATACTGTAGGTAACACAGTGAGTTCACTGTGGTTCTTGTTCTCTATGTGACTGTGTCTACTCATAGCTTTGCCCATCACATCAGTCTGAATCAGTGTCCCTTGTGGGGTTCATTACCCCCTATCATAGAATAATTTAGGCTGGAAAAGTCCTTTTCATATCATCAAGTCCAACCATATACGTAACGCTGCCAAGTCTACCATTAAACCATGTCCCTAAATGCCACATCTACACATCTGCATGCATCACTAGGAGAGATTAATCAGGTCATGTTTGGTTGTTAACCTGCAGTGTGAACTATGAGGACATGGGCTGTAGATTTAGCTAATGTTTTAAGAAATAGGAATATATTTGATTTCTTTAGTAGATGATACCAAACAGAAATATCACCCTTTGACCTTGCTCACAACTGCTTCAGAAGCATCTTTCAGGGTGCAGATCCTAGTCTAGTTGATCATAGTATGAAAGCTGGTCTTTCTTCTTGATTGTCCTTGTCATCCTTGCCTGAATATTTTTCAGGGTCTGTACATGTATTTGCAGGGAGAGTAACAGAGCTGTACCAATGGTTCATTTGCCTATTCTTGAGAGTCTACTGCTCCCCTCCCCAAAGCTTAAACCCACTTCTTGGGTGAACTAGAGGCCAGGGGCCCTCTAGTTAAACTGTTTAGAAATGTATGATTGACGTTAGCAGAGACATATTCAGGTAGATTCTAAATACACCATTATGCTGAGCAAGAAAAAATAATGAAGCCTCAGTTCCTTTTCCTGCCTCAGTTTCCTAACCATTCTAGAATTTCTTTGAGCTGGGGGTCAGGTTTGCCTCGGTGGTCTGGCATCTGTCTGTGAAGTTCATGACTTATTTCCTGCACTGTTGAGTCTTTCCAGCCCAGCATGTCTCTTCTGACCTTGACTGGTCCCGTAGTAAACCGGGTCTTCTCTTTTTTGCTGTGAAAGCATGCCATGACTTTCTTTCCCCTGCCCAAGACTTCCTGTATNCGTGGGTAGATTCCCAATTCTAAGTGTCTTGATACGTAGCAGAGTTTGAACTTAATGTAGTATAGCGTAACCTATTGTCAGCTTTGCATATGACAAATTTTCCTTTGAATTGAAACTAAAAGTAAAAAGGATTCATGAAAACAAAGTATTGATCTTGCAGTTGCAAGTCTCTTGATACTGTAGGTAACACAGTGAGTTCACTGTGGTTCTTGTTCTCTATGTGACTGTGTCTACTCATAGCTTTGCCCATCACATCAGTCTGAATCAGTGTCCCTTGTGGGGTTCATTACCCCCTATCATAGAATAATTTAGGCTGGAAAAGTCCTTTTCATATCATCAAGTCCAACCATATACGTAACGCTGCCAAGTCTACCATTAAACCATGTCCCTAAATGCCACATCTACACATCTGCATGCATCACTAGGAGAGATTAATCAGGTCATGTTTGGTTGTTAACCTGCAGTGTGAACTATGAGGACATGGGCTGTAGATTTAGCTAATGTTTTAAGAAATAGGAATATATTTGATTTCTTTAGTAGATGATACCAAACAGAAATATCACCCTTTGACCTTGCTCACAACTGCTTCAGAAGCATCTTTCAGGGTGCAGATCCTAGTCTAGTTGATCATAGTATGAAAGCTGGTCTTTCTTCTTGATTGTCCTTGTCATCCTTGCCTGAATATTTTTCAGGGTCTGTACATGTATTTGCAGGGAGAGTAACAGAGCTGTACCAATGGTTCATTTGCCTATTCTTGAGAGTCTACTGCTCCCCTCCCCAAAGCTTAAACCCACTTCTTGGGTGAACTAGAGGCCAGGGGCCCTCTAGTTAAACTGTTTAGAAATGTATGATTGACGTTAGCAGAGACATATTCAGGTAGATTCTAAATACACCATTATGCTGAGCAAGAAAAAATAATGAAGCCTCAGTTCCTTTTCCTGCCTCAGTTTCCTAACCATTCTAGAATTTCTTTGAGCTGGGGGTCAGGTTTGCCTCGGTGGTCTGGCATCTGTCTGTGAAGTTCATGACTTATTTCCTGCACTGTTGAGTCTTTCCAGCCCAGCATGTCTCTTCTGACCTTGACTGGTCCCGTAGTAAACCGGGTCTTCTCTTTTTTGCTGTGAAAGCATGCCATGACTTTCTTTCCCCTGCCCAAGACTTCCTGTATCTTGTGCCAAGCTTTTGGTGTGGCCCTGTAAGTTTGTTCCATATTGCCCCTTTCATCAAGACTTTGGCTGTGTTTTTCTGTTTGGTAACTTTTCCTTCTTCAAACTCAAGCTTCCGTGGCCAGGTTAAGAAAAAACCTTTCTCTTGGGTAGGAGCCACCTTTTCTTGCAAGCTGATCACCCTTCAGCAGACATAAGCAGTAGCTTATGCTGGCTGCTGACCCTAGCCTGGGAGTTACATACTCCGGTTTCTGGGAGTAGAAACCTCCGCAGCAAAACTGCATACACCTTCCCAGGAACATTTAAAAAACAAAAATACAGCAGTCCCTTATTCCAGAGCATCAGCCAGGATTCATCAAAGGTAGAAATATCCCTGAATCATCCTACATAGCCCCAAGCAGATCCCACAGTTGACTTTGCTGCAGAACTGGCTGTGTGCTCCCTGCTCTACCATATGAGTCCTGGCCACGCTGCCCAGGCAGCTCAGGGTACAAGAGCTCTTTGAGCCAGTGGTGCACTGACCTCCTTTCATAAAATGAATTCCAGTCCCATGCAAGGGGGATGGCAGGAGAACAGCTACCACAAATGATAGGCAAACGTAACTTAAACCAGCTCTCATCCTTCTCCTTCTGCAGAATAATATGGGCATATTTAGGGTGGTCCAAATGGTACAGCTGGGAGTAATGGGATTGAATTAAACACAATTTAGGTTGGCTATCCTGGAGCATTTTCCTAATGATGTGGTCTGGTAGGCTGTGGTATAATCTCCCTGGAGACATGGTGGGAGACCTCATCACTTAATAATGGGCTTGGCAAATCTCTGGACACCTAAATAGAGGGAATACTCCAACACTGGTTACTGGGGTAGATCAGAGACAACCTGGTACTTTCAAACTAAAAAAAAAATTGGAGACACAGGAGTGCAGGTGACTGTCAGCAGTGTTGTCCCAGTCCTGCATTCACTTCAGCCCTGTCACAGCACTGGCCAGAGACGGTATTTTTAAATATCTCTGTTGAAGTCAAGGTATGGCGTTTTATTTAACTTCTGGATTTGCAAGCCATGCCTCCTGAGAGCCCTACTATTCTCCTACTGCTTTTATTACCATGCCTTGGAAGCATCCACTTTCCTTCCTCTTTGATACTTTAAGGAATTTGCTAGCAGAGAATTAACAGACGGACTTTGTGAAAGCTACCTCACCAGGTAGCAGTTTGAAAAACATGTTGGTACCTAAGAAAAAGGCAGTAATTATTAGAGGGATAGGAAATGGCAGACAGCATTCTGAAAGAACATAATTGCACAGAGCATTCAGTCACTGTTTTGAAGACAGTTATTAGGATTATACTGCAGCCTTTTTGATAAACCTGGTTTTAAAGAGGAGCTCAAAAGCAGCATGTGCTCAGTGAAGTAGGACTGGAGAGAGGGAGTGCTGGTGATGGGCCAGTTGAGGAGTCAGATGAGCCTGGAGTCACTAAGTACAGCTCCCAAAGGAGTCTCTCAGACAGATTCAGCAGGGAGAACATTATACATCTGGTATAAGTTAGCCAGGAGCAGGCATATATGGTAAAGCAGCCTAACCCTTCTTCAAGGTAAAGTGGCCTAACCTTTCTTCAAAGCAACACCAGGAACAGAGACAGTAAACACTCACACAAAAGTACAGAACTAGCAAAATTGATACAAAATTCACCACCTTATCCCTTGCTTTCATCTCTGTCGTCGTTGGGGCAGGGATGTTTTATTTGCGTATTTATTTCCAGCATCAGCCATAGGGCTCCAACTAGATCTGTGTCCTACCTGATCTTGACTCCTGCTTCACAGCTCTCCACCGTGGCTCTGTCCCAGCACCAGGCTCATCCCAATTCTTGCCTTCTCTTTAGTTTTTCTCCTAGTCTTTCTCCCAAAGAGACTTTCGTTTTTCTCTCTTACTCGGTTATTCCCAGACACCCATCTGACACCTCCTCTGATCTGACCATGTCTGCTATTTCCAGTCCCCTTGGCCAACAGTCCCATGCTCCATTTTTCGTCTGGCAATCATTCCCTGACTGCTTTCATTTGGACTGCATCCCTTTCTGTCGTGCCAAGGCAGGCTCATACTGGGCACAGGAGGGGAGTGGTTCTGTGCAGAGTGCTCCACTGATCCATACAGCTTGGAGGAAGCCCTGCCTTCCTCCCGCACTTCCATGGTCAAGAGTGCTCACTGCAGACAGTCTCTGGAGTTTTTAGCTGCCCTCCTGAGAACACGTGCAAAGTTGAGATTTTTTTCAAAGGCTTATCACATAGCTAAAACTGTGTGGTTTCTCACAAGAAGAGAAAAAGGCACATAGCCAGTAAGGACACACTCCCATTTCCAATCATTTTCCAAGTCCTGTTCCAAGCTTGGAGTCCTAGGACTTCTCAATGAAACAGAGTTAGATTGTTTTATTTTAATGAGGGCCAAAGAACACATTTTTCTCTAATGTCATCCTCTGAAGGCAGGTATGTTTTATGAAACTTCCACATGTGAATGGGTCCCTGCTTGTGAGGAGGCTTCACATGAGCCAAGATTTAGCAGGATAGGGACAGAAAGGAATCAAGAGACTTTCTGATGCTCTCACTGCATTCAAGTAGGGGCAAGCATCTGCTCTTGCAAGATGCTGAGTACCTCCTGGTGCAGTCTTCAGGAACTGAAAACACTTAGCACGACACAGGGTCGGGATCAGAAGGCATGCTGCTGTGCAGATGGGAGTTATGAAAGCTCATGAAGAACAGACACAGACTAAACAGTGCACACATGTATATTGTGCACAGGGGTGCAAAATGAGCTGGAGGTGATGTAGGAATGGTGTGAATTTATAGAAAAACTGAGAGATCCATAAGATTTCTCCCTAAAGTAGTTTAACTACTGAGTGTCCATGACAAAGATATTGTTGGCAGTTAAAACAGGCATCTCTTAAATAGTTGACATTTTTGTTTCAGGGACTATGGAGTGACTACATTGCTAACTAATCCTAATAAGCCTCCTTTCCAAGTTGTATAAAAATGGTTTATGAGTTCTGGCCTTAGCAGTGGCGTAAAACTTCCCCAGAATATCCATCCAAGCAATGCTTTGTCCTCCCCTCTGCTGTTGGGGACTGTCACACTTGTGCATACTGTCATTCCCAGCCAGGGAAGTTCAGGCTTCCTGAGTGAGTGGGTTAAATGTGCTGCCACATTCGCAGCATGCTGATTGTGAAGTCTACCCATAAGGCAGCAGTTCATAACCTTGTGGAAATATTTTTACATGTTCCATGCAGAGAAAATAACCACTTCTGCTCTGCTAGAGCTCAGCCACATGAAAGAGCCAGGAAGAGCACCCCAATGGATGCTGAGAAAGGAAGAGGACTTGTGTCCAGTGCTGCAGGCAAATATGGCACCTCTGCCATCATACCAGGAAGTTAAGATGTGGACAGTCAGACTGTTGTTTTGAGATCCCTGCTTGCACTTGCTGTGAGGTGGTGATAGCCCATGGAAGCACACCAATGGATATAGTCCAATCCCTTCTCACATACTTTGCTAGGATTCTCTCCCAATACAAGGACTTCAAGCATGTCTCCGTCCCCAAGGAGTTTGCCATCTTAGGCACATCCCGAGCTCTGCGTCTCCTTTTCCCTTTGCTAACCTTTCTTCTAAGACCCTGAGTGATCACTTTCCCATACATCTCTCTCCTGTTCCTTCACTCCCTCAATCCATCTGCTCCAAGCCACAGTAAAGTCATCTCTCATTGGACACTGAATTCACTGTTACCTTTACACTCTCAAGACACATCTATTCCCCAGAAGGGTTTGAAAGCAAAGGGATTAATTCTGGTTGAACTGTGAAAAAATCCTCAGATGAACCATGGGGCCACCAGCACTGAGAACTGGTGGTTGTTGGACATAAGGCAGAAGTAAGATCTCTACTGCCTGCCTGTTCTGTGGGCTGGAGGCCCCAGCTGTGGACCAGAGCTGATCTGCCTGAAGCTACCACTAGCCCCCTGGGTGAGCTGCACATCCCACCCTGGGAGTAGCTAGAGCCCTGAGCTCATGGGGAGCATCATTGCTGGCGACCCATGGCTCAGCTGATGGCTGCACAGTGGGGCTGACCTGGCACCTAGGAGAAATTGTGAGATGCTCCTGGCCTTCGGGGCCACAGTGTGGTCTCCAGTGATCGTGTAAGTATAGCTTGACTGAGGAGAGAACAGGCCTTGACTGGAAAGTCCCACTGCTCTGTAAACACAAACAAATCAGCCCCCATCACCTGCTTCCCTTCTTTATCTGTACATGTAATTTAAAACACCCTCCAGCCTCCCAAAGTCAAGCTTCAGCTGCTTCCCATCCCCTTAAGCCCCTTTAGTTCTTCTCCCCCCCCTAACCTGGCTGCTTTTCCAGAGCCAACCATCACTGCAGAGACAAGTTGCTCTTCTCTCCCACTCTCTGATCCTTTCTGTCCTGGGTGAATGTGGTGGGAACCACCCACAGCGTGTTTTCGTGCATGCGTTTCTGCAGCCACCCCTCCCCCACGCCTAGTTTTTTAAGTTAAACTATCTCTTGCTTTAAAGAGAGCAAATACACAGCAGTGGCTTTCATCACTGCTGTATAATAGAGCAGTAATTCTGTGCCAGGGACTGTTTTCTATTTTATTTTAAAGGGTTTATAAAACAGTGTATGTAATTGAGTGAGTAAACTGAACGTTTTCTGGAGCCCCTGAGGGCTGAAACTTCGTGGTGGTCCTGGGCCTAGGCCCTAACCCTTTTTTTTCGTCTCTTTTTTTTTTTCTCTCTTTCCCCTCCTTCCCCTCCTCCTTTACAACCCAGCGTTGCCACCAGCAGCAGCAGCAGCAATCTGTCTGGGGCTAATTGAGCAAACAACAAGGAGATGCTTTCACATGGCTTTTAAAGGAATGCTCCGGCATCCCCTTTCTGTGAGCGGCTTGGCAGGAACCTGCCAGGAAGGCTGGGGAGCGCTGGGTCCCCGGCCCCCGGCCTGATGGTGGGGTTTGTGCTGGGCTGCACAGTCATTTCCGCCCCTCTGTTTATTTGCATTACAATTTGTTTTTAGCCAAGCACCAAAAACTGCTCTGCTCTCTAGCTCGCCTTGTGCTTATGTTTTTAAGGGGCTAGTGTACAGTATGTGTAAACAAATGTCTTCCCAAGCAGGAACGCATATATAACGAGTGACAGGTTTTTGATTTACACTCAGTAAAGTCTCCGTGGACACTCGGTTCAAGCACCCAGGCTGACTTCAGGCTGGGCTGCGTCAGCAAGTTGAAGCAAAGTGCTAATCAGGAGGTTGAATGTGTTGATCAGCTCTGGATTTGCTTAGCACCAGATGCTCCCAATCTGAGAAGATCTAGTTGAACATGATTTAAGGTTGAAGAGTCCAACTCTTAAGGCTTTCTCAAAGTCCTTTCTCTAATCCCTCTTCTTTCTCTGTGGGCTGAATGCATCTGTAACCCTGCCAGTGTCAGATAAAAGGCAGCCTGGTAAGAAATCCCTAATGGGGAGCTGGGGAAGGAGAAAGGGAGCTGAACAGCAAAGCATGTGAGGTACTTCTCCCTCCTCCCCCAGAGTTTCAGGCAGAGTTTCTGCAGGAACTGAGCTTGCTGGTACCAGCCAGAGCCACTGGCAACTGGCAGCCACGTCTGATAATGAAATGCTACCCACAGCTCAGCTCTCTGGCACACACACTGGCATCTGAATTCCCTTCACTCCGCAAGGAGGGCTTTGGGAATGGAAGAGGGAAGCAGGGTGAATCCTTATCTGCTTATCACATGCCCTTGGGGTGCGGAATGGGGCTTTGTTTCTAGCAAAGCCATTCCCTTTATCGCCTGAAAACTTTCTCGCGGATTTTAGACAGGCAGATTCATGTGTTTTCTTTAAGCCTTTACAAGAAGAAATTAGTTTGGTGATTTCATGTGAGTCTGAGGTAGCAATGACATACCCTGTGTGCCTGCTTTGGGGAACCTGGGCCACAGGGATCAAGGAGGAGATGAAACAGGCAGAGGGATGAGAGATGAGGGAACGCAGGCTCCGATTTCCCATGTGACTTTGCCTGCTTAAGCTCCCTAAACTCACTGCTGCCTTGGTTTCCCCATCTGTAAAACAGGAATGCTCTTACTCAACCATTCTCAAAAAGCATTTTGAATTCATCAGGTGTAAAATACAAGATACCATAAGGCTGCTGCAAGCACGTCAGTGCAAAATACAAATAGTTGGTACCACCTCTGCAGCAAGGTATGTGACAGGACCCATCCCAGCTCTGCACATTTAGGACTGTGGAGGATGCTGTCTGAAATGAAGCAAGAAGTTCCTTATTAAAAAGTATTGCTACAGATAACCTATATATAGAACCATAAATTGACATGGCTCTCTATAAGCCTAGATGAAGGCATGTTTAATCTGCAGAGGCATAATGTAATTACTCTCACTGGATGGTAGCCAGAGTCTTATTCACATCATAGACAACAATGTGATAGGTAGTCTGCTTGGAGGAGGTTCAGGAATGGAGTCACAGGAGTTGCTACAGGGCCTGTTTGAGATATATTGGGAAAGTTGTTGGGGGTGAGGAATGTTATAGCAAGAAATGCTGCAGGTTGGATTTGAGGTACCTTGGCAAAGCTGTGTGGGGTCCAGAACGGGAGGAGAGAGGCACTGAAGGCTGGACTTGGGGCTATTGGCAAGAGCTGTGCTGGAGAAGTTGTGTGGTGCTACCTACATCATGCTTGCACCTGGCACTTGTACAGTCAGCCCCTCATTTTCCTGAGCACTGCATGCACCTCTGCTCATCCTGCCCAAAGTGCTGGAGATTGAGTTCCAGGATGTTACTGTGAGGCTCCAGGATTAATTACCAGTTGATGATAAATACCCTGAGCAAAGAGCTAAGTGTCTCAATCTGATGCTGCAGGTGAGAAGCAGCCCCTTGGTCTCCTTATTTTAGCCTTCACGAGGGGTCTCTGAGAGGAAGTGGTGTGGCTCACCCATTCTGTCCCTCAGGCTGAGGAGACTGCATATGATCCATATGATTATGGGGTTGAGGTTGTAGTGAAAAATTATCTTGCCACAGTCCAAAACTCCTTGAAGTTTCTAGAGCAGAATTTGATCAAACCTTTACTGGAGCAATGGTTTGCGTGGTACAAAGGTTGCATCTTGAATTTTAAACCAAGATAAGCATCATGTTGGCCTGGCCACTTTGGGGATTGCCAGGAATTTCTTCCTTTAGCCAAAGGTGGCATATTTGTTGTTTTGCAGCAGTCTTGCAAGATCCGCTCCCCTGAGGGGAGGAGTTTTAGGTGGGTAAATAAAACACAACTCATCATTTTCATCATCCTTGGCTATCCACCCCCACTGCTGTATAAGGTGTGGGAGACACCAGAGCCTCCACTGGTGTATCCCAGCACCTCACAGGCCTTGACACTTTATCCCAGGCTCCAGAGCCAATTGTTATTCCTAATTGCAGGAGGTAAGATGAAGAGCCTAGGGGCACAGGACACACCACCTGAGCTCCACCTGAATAGGTGTCCAGCTCCTGGAGTGCAGTTTAGATTCACCACCTCCCCCACAGTACCCTGAGGACACCCACTTTGAGCACACCAGCTTTGTATCATGCTCTGAGGCCACACGCTTGGGTTTTTTAGGCACTGGGCTTTCAGTTGCGTGTTTTTATTATTTTGGCTTTAGATCCCTTATTTGCAGTCCTTCCCTGACAAGCTGCTTTTGCATTTTAAAGGGAAGGCTCTTTCAGTACAGTGCATTAACAGTGCTGGGGCAGGGACTGGCACATTAATGTGTCCACTGGGGCTGTGCAAAGCTCCTGGGAACAGGCAAAGGAGTGACCTTGCAGAAATTGCCCCTCCAACAAATTTGCTCCACAGGAGGGTCAGGTTTAAATTAAAAAAAAAAAAAAAAAAAAGAAAAAAAANAAAAGGCAAAAAACAAAACATAAAAAAGCTCTTGTTTTTAAGCTGCCAGGGCTGAGTTGAGATTGCTGAGAGGATCTCACACTGCCTCGGTGATGGCCCCTGGTGCTTAGCAGCCCCTCTCCTCCCCAGCCTCCAAGCAGTTTGGGGCAGGCAGTGCTCTTTAGGGCCAGGGTGGATTAATGATCTTTAATTTTATGTCCAATCTCCATGTTGGACGTTGATGGTTCCTTGCCTTGACCTAGGTGTACACCTGTCAGTAGCAGCTGTGACTTCCGTAGGCCCTCTCTTGTTTATTAGTGACACATAGATGTGAAAACTCTCATTAGTGAAATCTCCTGATGTTTAGTCAGTTGTTTAGGCTTTCACCATGTGTGTGGGATACTGTCGGAGAGATGCTGGAGTCCAGCAAATCTCTGTTTGAGTTCCCCAGAATCTGCTTTTCTCATTTGTTTTAAAGTTGCAGATTTGAAAAATGCAAGGTCTGAAGCTCTGCTGCAAAACTCAATTGCTCTTCTTTTCCTCCCTCTCTCTTTTCAGCCAAACATGTTAATGAAGTCATTGTGGGCACCGAACAGCTGATGGAGATATAACCCGAGTAGGTTTTAAAGATGATTTTATGGAAGCCAGCAGCAGAACCAGATGTTCGAGCATCGTAAGATCATCCATAGAGATCAGTACTGGCATGGTTTACCCTGTCATTGCTCCTTTCCTGTTCAGCTTTATATTTATGTCTTAATAAAGAAGTATTTGCAGAGCGGAGTGTCCGTCAGCCCCTCCCCCCTCATTGGGATGCGCGCGGGTTTGTGCCGGGTTATATCGGTTCCTGCGCGCCCGGCCAACGCACTGTACTTTTCCAGCAGAAGGGAGAGCAGGGACCACACAGACTGTGCCCACTCCAAAGAATGACTTAGCCGCCCTCCCTGCAGTGTAAACCACGTCCCTGCAGTCCTGCACCACCGTCCCTGAGCCTGGGAGAAACTGCTCGGGATGCTGCTTGTGCATCTCATCAACGCAGCAGGCGGACAGCGAGAACAGCAGCGGTGCCGGCTGCTCTTTACAGCCCGGCGGCTTCGCCAGCCTCCTCCTCCTCCTTGCTGTCTCTCATGATGCTGCCCCACAGCACAGAAGTGTTTAATCTGTGCCTCTTCTCCTCTGTAATGCAGTCGAGGAGTTTGGCACCCATTTCCATCAGGGCTGAGTTTGGTCTGATACTTTGAAATCTTGCCCAAGAGCTAGTATGCGAGGGCTGGTGGAGCATGAAGGAGGCGTGGGTTGTAAGCAGTGGGTACTCCCTGCCTTATTTTGATGGTTCTTCCTGTCAGTCCACTGTTCCCAGTCCCAGACAAGAGGTCCCTCCCCACACTTGGATGATCTGTGGATGACTGTACCTGTGTCTCTGAGATGAGTTGCGTGTGTTAATGTGAAACGCACAGCCTTGTGGTCAGGGCCTGTGCCAGGATTGTAAAGCACCTGGATGGGATTGAAACACAAGCTGTTCTTTAATGTTTATAAATTGGACACAAGTTCCTACCTAAAAGCTGTTTATTAGAATGTAGTAGGATTGAACAGGGCATTTATCTGCCCCTGGCAGTTTGACATCCAGAGGTGCTTACAGCAACTGGCAGGGATGGTATTTCATTAACTGGAGTGATAAATGTTAAATGTGTGCTTTATGGGCATCGACGACCCCTGAGGAGACTTACCATTTCCTAGTTAATTTGACAGGAGAGAGATTATAATCCAGACATTCTCTGAGTTTCATAAACAAAATCCTTCCTCTAAAGGACCGGATTGGAATGGAAACTGTGGGTAAGGATGAGCTTCAAGGCCTGTGACAAGCTGCAGAGGAGAAATGTGTTGCAGTTCAGCTCCAGCTTCGTGCTGGAGGTTTTGCCTCGCGTATGTGCGCAAACATGTTCCTATGGTACGAAGCCTTTTTCATCCAAGGATCGCAGAGGCTTTACAAAGGTTAATTAAAGAGGGTTCTTGTCTCTGTGTGCGGCAGGGGAGAGAGGCTCCATTTTGGGTGTGTAGAAACAGAAGCAGAGTGGAGTGTAATTACCTGGCTTTGCATTTTACCAGAAGGCTGGCAAAGCCAAGAGAGGTTTGGAGGGACTTTGACTCACAGTCCTTTTGCTTAAACACAAAGCCTTCTCCCCCTCTGTTTTTAGGATACATCTTAACTTCTGAAAAGTCCACATTGCCTTGTTTAGCAGCTACAGCTTTACGTCCTTGTGCCTTAATTATATGTTAAAGTTTCAGTCCTTTTGTTTAGCTAATTTAAGAAGAGGGTGAGAGGCTCTTTACTGTGTCAGTTAGAATTTAGCATTAGTTTAGTGTTCTCTGACACTTGAAAACCTGGCCAGGATTTGAGGCATTTTCTTTTCCTTTTTGCCTTTTACGACCTGCAGGTGTTTGGTGTGAGATAAAAGTAGATCCCAAAGTGAGATTTCACAGCACAAATTATCAAAGTGAAGATTCACTCTTGATGTAGTCTACGTGTGTGGCAGTAATTATGAAAAATAGTTCAGGATAATAGAGCCTTCAGGAATCCCAAGGCGGGCACTGGGAGGTTAACCCTTCCTCATCTAACCTGGCCTCCATGCTGCTGTCATCATCAGGTGAGCATGTGATGGGTTGGGTCAGGCAACTTCACAAACCGAGTGATATTACAGTCATTGAGAAAATTGGAGAAGCGACTGAGGATATGAGGTTCTGTTCCCAGGATGTGACTGTTTGGTCCCAGGTCACAGAGACCTTCTGGAAGGTGTTACTGGTACAGGTTGCTCACCAGCTTTGAGGAGTGGGGCACCTCTCAGACACAAATAAGTTGCTCTGTCACACCCAGGCAGCTGAGCATCACAGCCTGTGCTCATCTTGGTGCTACTGGCATCAAAGTGGTGCTTCATAGGCAATGCTTTTCTGAAAGAGATGGAAGTTCTCCAGTTCTGTAGTTGCTGGCTCTTTCTGGACAGACTTGTCCTGAACACTTCCTTGGCAGATGTACTGCCAGGGTTGCTGTGAAAAGGTTCTTGCAGTGGCTCGTCATGTGCTGAATCTGCATGGGGTAAAGCAGAGGTTTGCCATGGTGGCCAGCAGGACCTCTGGCTCATGGTTTTCCCTGAGCCGTGTCTTGCCAGCTGCTCCCAAAAGGTTTTTCCTGTGACCGGGGCAGCAGGGTTGGTGTGGGTGCAGCAGTGTGTGTGCACACCTCGCCACATTTCTTCCTGTGGGTCCTGCCCCCTGGCACACCATGACGGGGACACCTGAAACTCTGCCCCCTCATCCTGGCTCCCATGAGAGCTGGGTGCGACCGGCAGCAGCTCTGCAGCCAGGTCCTTGCCAGGATTTTTGCAGCCAAGCCCGTTTGTAAGACAGAATGGGGAAGAGCATTTGTTGGGCAGTTACAGACACCCAGAGCTGTGGCTTGCCTCCCTCAGTCATTCATGTTTGCTTTTGTAGGTGACTGTTGGGATCTCTCAGGAAGCAGCAGCTCATCTGATCCCTTCTGCAGTCAAACCAAAGCGGATGGCTCCCATCTTCCTGGCAGCCCTGGAGCAGAGCCACGTGAGGCGAAGACAAACAGCCAGCCATTCCCAGGGATGGTGGGCTTCCCACCCCCATGGTGTTCAAACGGACACAAAACCTTTGCACCCAGCTCTGATCTTGCTTTTAGGACAATTTTTTGGCTTGCAGGCAGCAAGGGGAGAGCAGAGCCTGAGCAGTCATATGGTCTCAGGTACACAGGTCTGGCTCCCCGCATCACCTATCCAGCTGACACTGTGTGTGCAGCCCTCGCAATAGGACTCTCCTGAACCTCTTAGGGTTGAGATCACGAGGACTCTGCAGTCTTTTACTGCCTTCAGTCTCCAGGGTTGATTGTGCAGAGCCATGCTGCTTCTCCTTGCTGGTTTCTGTACCCCACTGTCCTTCCTCTGACTGCCTGGAAAGAGTGTTTTTCACCATGCCCCTGCCCATCCTTTGGACTTTTCTGGTCCAGAGACAAGAATTTTCCTAATAAAACCCCACAGGTCTGGAGAACACCATTGTTTTCTGGAGGTGCCTTACTGCCTTCACACTGGCCCAAGTCCCCAGTGAGGGCCAGTAGTGGCTGCTGTGGTCCCTGCCCAATGTCTGGCAAGGGGCAGAGTGAGATCAAGCCCCACGTGGGGCTCACAGAGGAGCCGCCTGTGCCGGCAGCAGTGGTGTGACAGACGCATGTTGCACAGTGTGTGGTGTAATCCAGCCCCAGGACACTGCAGTGCCGCCCTCCCGTCACACACAGCCACTCCTGTGGCCCTTGGTCACCTGTTTTAAAACACTGGTTATTGCAGCAGGCAATTGGGGCTGGGGCCTTTGGCATTGCAGGCTGCCCACTGTGCCCCAACCCAGCCCATCCCAGTGCCATGGGGGAGCACAGAGCACAGGGCCCTTCTCACTGGCAACCTGCAGAGTTAATTCAGGGATTCCCTCACCAGCACCCAGCACCCCCCAGCACCTCTGCAGCAGCCTGCCCACCGAGGCTTGCTCTCTCTCAGCCAGGAGGCTGATTTCTGGATCCTGTCGTTTTCACTCCATCTCCCAGGAGCCAAGGTCCACAGCCGCGCCTGTGCCTCCCAGACGGGCCGGCAGACGGGAACTTCCTTCCAGGTCCTATAGACAGACATTTTATATACGTTAAAATACGTGTGTATATAAATATGGAAAGCAAGAGCTTGGGAGAGCTTGAGTCTAAATAAACTTGTATGTTTTAGGCTTTTAAAATGCTAATGTTGAATTTCAGGGGATGGGGGACGACAAGGGGATTGTTGGACTGAGGACCAAGACAGCTGATGAGCTTGGATCCGTGCCTTTACAATTCAAGGAAAAATGGGATAGTTTGGGAAGGGAAAAGGGATTTTCTTGTTTTTGTTTTTAGTAGAAAATAAAAGAAGCTGCCTTCTTATTTGCCTCCCTCCCCCAGCGCCAGAGCAGCGAGCGACTGGTGTTGTATGCATAAGCTATTCCTTTGTGCAACATCTAAATGGTTAATTGTGTTTGAGGAAGATGTACGGGCGAATGGAGGGACCACCCAGCAAGAGACAGACAAGAAAGAGCGATCTCTGAAATGTTTAACCAGAGAGAGAGCAAAGTTGTTTAAAAATATTTAATTTACAACATTCCACACTGCTGATTATAAATCGGCCGTCCAAAAACACTGCTGCGTGCAGGGAGGGATCCAGGCAGCATGAAACAAATTCTTGTGATTGTTTTTCCTATCTTCCTCCCTCCTTTCCTTGGGGAGTTTAACCCTGTGGCAGGATGCGGGTTGCCCCAGGCAGGGAAGGCAGCACTGTTCCCCAGGACTGCGGTCTCCGGTGTGAACACCTGCGCCTGGGGCCGGGGTGCAGCCGCCTGCTGGCGCTGGGAGAGTTGGAGGGGACAGTGAGGAGCAGCCAGCCGGCAATGCTGGCAGCAGTGATGGGTGTGTTTGAGATGGTCAGTGGGTAATGGCCCCCCAGCCCCTTCCCTCTGATCTCCACCCCAGCACCAGGGTTCCCCGAAGCATTGAGCTGTGCTCCCGTGCAAGGAAAGCCATTAATCCCCTGGTGATGGGTTGAGAGAGTTGAGGAGGCAAACTTGGCCAGTCTGTGCCACCCATGAGAGGTTGCTCACCATGGTGATGATGGTGCCTGCTCTTTGGGTTGGCAACTCAGCCGTGTCACCCAGCCATTTCCAGTGGCACCAGGAAGCACCCAGGCTCTCACAGGGTCATAGAGCAACAGCAACATCTTCCCCTGCTTGGGCCTTTCTGCAAAGGGGGTGGTTGGTGCCGGATGCTGGGAAGAAGGGATTTGGCCGCGCTCTGCTTGCAGCCACCGCTGATCCACAGCTGGCTGTGACGCACCCAGCCGCCCCAGCCATGCTCCCTCTGTGCAAAGGGCTGGGACTGCTCTGTGAGGAGTCCAGTCTGCTCTGGATGGTGGCCAGACCATCCACCCCATCACCTGGGGATCGCTCCTCGATGCTCTCACCATTATGTCCTTTCCAGTCTTCATAGCCCCTATTCTTCCTGTAGCAAGAGAGTTCTAGGAGAGGAGGCTCCTGGGAATGTCCCTGGAAGACTGGGCAGGTGAAGGATGCACATGGTGGGGATCTGCCCCTTATTCTCCAGCCCTGTCGTCATCCACCCTCATGCAGGTCGCCTGTGGGGTTGGAGAGTCACCGTGCCTGGAGGGTGCTGGGGAAGGGAGGAGAGGCACAGCCCCTGGCTGGTGACCCCACTCCGCAGAAAGGATCTGAGTGGAGCTGAGGGACGGGAGGGATGCAAGAGGAATCAGGATCCAAAAGTAGTGGCTGCTCTCACTATAGATCCCTCCTTGGCATCCTCTTGTAGATCTCAGCTTGGAGAGCAAAAGCCACGGTGATTTCACACCCCTGTTGCCCCAGGACCCCCGGCCATGCAGCTCTGGAGCCCAGTCAGTGGGGAGGGCAGGGGTCTCGCCTGTTCCTGGTCTCCTGGCAAGAAGGGGGCACGGGGAGGACTGCAGGGCACTTTGCCGGGGATTGCCACACATTTCGTAACCCCTCATCAGCCAGGAAGCCTCGCTGGCCACCTGGACGCTTCCTCGCGTGCAGCGAGGGCCTGTGACAGCCCGAGGAGTCGGGGTGGGTTTGGCTGCTTGCCCCGGTGGCGAGCTCGGCTCTCAGTGGCTGCACCGCTCCGGGCCCTGCCAGCCCCAGCCGGTGCCGGGAGCGAGAGCGGAGACAAAAGAGCTTGTGTCCGCCTGCCAGCAGCCGGCCCCGCCGAGCGGCCGCCCGCCCAATTAAACCGTGCCCGCTTCCCATGCGGCAGGGGCGCCCGGCGGGCTCGCTGGCCCCCTCCCACCACCCACCGGCCCCAGGGGACCACCACCCTGTGGGGCCTCCCCTGCCTCTCTGCAGGCGCCAGCGCTTCCGCAGCCCTCGTCCAGCACGAATGCGCTCCCTTGGTCCCCCAGCGAGGGCACCTCCACCGGCTCGTGCTCGCCCCATCCACAAACACCGCCTGCTCCCCCAGCTTTTCTCGCAGCGCCCCGCCAGCGCAAGCAATGGAGTACTGAGCATCCCTCCCTTCTCCTGCTGCCCCCAAGGGTTGGATCAGGATGAGACCTGGCAGCAGCAAACTCTGCCGCGGCGGGAGCATCCCCACACCCCGTCCCGACCCACGGGGCCGGTGTCACATCCACTTAGTTGGCTCCGAAAATCCCTTGCCCTGACACCTTGTTAAATACCCACCAGGGGTCACAGTTCCTGGGATTCTTTTTCCTGCTTTCCCTTTACCCCGCTGAGACGTTTCGGTTGGCAGGAGCTCTCCCCCTGCTATTAGGTATCTTTCGGGGAACAAGAAACCTAGATCACTTACAAATTAATTTGGAGTTAAACCTACAGAAAATGAGAAACATGCTGCTTTGCAGGAGAGAGTGCTTGGCCAGCGATCAAGAAAAATACATCCAAACCGCCCGATGCGGCGGCTCGGCCCCGGCCGGGGATGGGGGCTGCGCGCTCAAGGTAGCCGGCAGCTGTATTCGGGTGCACCTTAATGGAGCTGAGGCCTTTCCTCCCAGTAAAAAGAGAAGAAAAGCGAGTACCAGCTTCCCAGCATGTGGGGGAACGTGGGAAAGGCTGGCAC